>BMAC01000821.1:0-41284 GCA_014905375.1 Phtheirospermum japonicum | reverse complement strand
GCCAAGAAGCCCAGCCGTCGTCGCCGCCAAGAAGCCCAGCCGTCGTCGCCGCTGCTCCAAGGTAAGCTATTTATTTCAATTTTAATTTTATATTTTTGTATATTTTCTTGTATTTTTGTATTTGTTTGTATATTTTTTTTATATAATTGTTGTTTATTAATTATTATATAATTAGTTGTAAAGGTTAGGATTTAGTGTTTGTTTAGGGATTAAGGTTGAAAGTTGGGTTAATTAGAAATTAATTACAAGATTAGGGCTAAAGTATGAGTTTAATCTAGGTTTAATTTGAAATTAGGGTTTCATTTAATGTATAAATTAAAAATAATTGTATACATATTGTTCATGCATGGGAGGCCGTGGTGATCGGCCGGGATTTAAAAAAAATTGTATATATATTGTTCATGCATGGGAGGCCGTGGTGATCGGTCGGGGTTTAATTTTATTTATATATATTATTGTCATTGGTGTTGTTGGTTGTATACCGTCCAATAGCGGGTTTTCAAAGTTTTTTCTAAAAACGTGATAGGGTGTCACATGGTTTTATTTATGTTTTCAAAATATTTTTCAAAAATGTGAATATGGTAATTGCTTATTTGGAACCTTGGCGAAGTGACGCGATTCATATAGATCACTTGTTTGAGAATTAATATAAAATAGAAAATTTTGAAACTAAGTTTTGAATTATTTCAATATTCCTTAGACCCGTTTGAGATTTAGTATCAAATATTGAGTTTGATACTAAATTTCAAATTGTCCCATTTTTGTATAGTTTGAGAATGTGACTTGTAGTATGGTTATCTTATGTGTATGTTTTTTTTAGTTTTGAAATTTCAGTTTCTGCATCTCTCTAATTGTTCTCGGGTGCACTGAAATATACGTGCACTACGAGAACTGAGGGGAGATGCTGCCGAAATTTTGAATCTAAGAAAAATACATATTTTAAGATAATACATACTACTAAACGTCACCTTCTTGAATGTGATAGAAGCCTTACCAATTACAATTCGAATTACTCATTCTTCTCATATTGCTGCCGAAATTTTGCCACCTTTTTTAATTCTGAAAAATCTTAGGATGGCTGATGATCGTAGTTGGATGTACAAACGAAATATTTTCGGATTTCTAAATCCAGCGTTCGTGGCCGGTGTAGATAGTTTCGTACAATTTGCACTCACGCATGATTCTGCAGAGAGAGACGGTGATAAGCTAAAATGCCCTTGCCCACGAACTAAGTGTAGGAACTCTAGTTATAGGACTATCGATGAGATAAAATGCCACATCAGTACCAAAGGGTTCATTGCTGATTACTACATTTGGACTCATCACGGGGAAACAAATCACGTCTCATCGTCTACTGATATTGATATTGGGGGTTCATCATCAAATGCGTACGTCGATATGGTGCGAGATGTTGTCGGTCCTAATTTCGACATGAATGGCATTGAGCTGGATGAATCACCTAATCCCGAGGCGAAGAAATTTTTCGATATTCTAAAAGCTGACAAAAAACCTCTGTATCCCGGCTGCGAGAAACACAATCGATTGTCCTTAGTTGCCCGTCTTATGAATTTAAAATCGGAGCATGGCATTTCTCAGAAATTTTATGATCAATTTATTGATTTAATCAAAGAGATCGTGCCAAAAGACAACAATGTTGCAGATAATTTCTACGAAAGTAAGAAGTTGTTGAGAGGTATAAGGTTACCGGTAGAGAAGATAGATTGTTGCATCAAGAACTGCATGATTTATTGGAAGGATGGTTTGAATCTGGATAAGTGCAAGTTTTGTGATCATCCACGGTTCAAACCCTCGAAGAAGGGACAAACTAAACGGCACAAGTCCAACTTAGTTCCGTACAAGAGGATGTTTTATTTTCCTCTAACGGCCCACCTGCAGAGGTTGTATGCATCTAAAACAACGACAAAGAATATACGGTGGCATGCAGAACATACGGTAGAGGATGGTGTCATGCACCACACGTCAGATTCTGAGGCTTGGAGGCACTTCGATCAAACTCATCCAGAGTTCGCAGCTGAAACTCGAAACGTAAGATTGGGTCTATGTACAGACGGATTTCAACTTTTTGAAAGTTTCGGAAAACAATACTATTCATGGCCGGTGATTGTCATCCAGTGTGGAAGGCACTAACAGAGTTAAGTTTGTTTTTCAGAGATCTAAGTGCGAGAGTCATTGGAACTGCTGATATGAGTCGTTTAGAGCGTGACATTCCCCTAATACTCTGTCAACTTGAGATGATATTTCCACCTAGTTACCATACAAAGCGAGAATTGCTGGTCCAGTGCAATACAGGTGGATATATCCTTTCGAGAGGTATCTTCGCAAGTTGAAAAACAATGTAAGGAATAAAGCGTGTGTTGAAGGATCGATAGCAAACGCATATCTAGTTGAGGAGGCGTCGAATTTTGTTTCGTACTACTTCGATGATAATGTCTCCACAAAAAGAACAAACTTAAATCGTAATGAAGAAGTTCAAAATGATGAAGACGACAATCCAAACGTTCTATCTTTTTTCAAAAATACTGGTGAAGCTTTCTCGGACGCAGGGAAATGATTCTTATCAGATGAAGAATTGGCCGAGGCCCGAAGATATGTGTTACTAAATTGTTCTGAACTCCAACAATTTACCAGGTTAGCTAATCAAACTCGTTGTAACCCTAATTATCGAAATCTACTAATTAAATATTATAACAATTCTTCATTTTAATATAAATGTGCAGTTTGTTCGAAGATGGTATTAAACGTCACCAACCYAARAWTACAYATGAGGCACTGACTCGAAAAGTGGACGCTGAATTTCCTGTTTGGTTCGAGAGCTACGTGAGTCTTAATTATCTGTAAAATTAAGTGGCAATCAAAATATATTATAACTTTGTAAATATAAAATTATTGTAGGCACGAGATCCTTTGAACAATGTAAATGTCGATTATATGAGGTCAATTGCGTATGGTCCATCACGTGTTGTGAACACTTTCAACGTTGTAAGATAAATGGATTTAGATTTCACATGCTCTCGTATGGGTTTGAGCGATCAACGTCGAGCACAGGAGTTTGTATAAGAGGAACAAATTATGGGCCAGATTACATGGATTATTACGGTCGTCTTCTAGAAGTGGTTCAATTGGAGTATCACGGGCTTCAAACTTCCGGAAGGACGCTCTTGTTCAAATGTGAGTGGTTTGATCCAACTCCAGCCGGAACGAAAATCCACCCTCAATATAAGCTCGTTGACGTCAATCATAAACGTAAATTCAATCGAGACGAGCCATTTGTACTCACATCCCAAGCGACTCAAGTGCACTACAGTTCGTATCTGAGTTTGAAGCGAGACAAACTAGATTGGTGGGRAACTTGTCAAATCAAAGCTCGATCGACGGTAGATTATATCGAGCCTCGCGTGCCTGAACAACAGTCATTCCAAGAAGATGTRGTAGAAACATTTCCTGCAGTACAATTAGAGGATGTTGACTTCCAATTAAACGACCCTCTCAATCACGAACACGATGAGTCGGTCAATGATGATTCAGAAGAGTCAGAATGCGATGAACTACATTTAACTAAAGAAGACGAAGGAAGCTACGAAGATGAGTCTGAAAGTTAGGGATGAGGTTTGAAAACTTTATGAGTGTTAACGATAATCTAAACAAGTTATAATGATACACACACACACACACACACACACACACATATATATATATATATATAATTATGTAAAAAAAATTATTAATAAAACTATGTTGTATGATAGATGCCTGGTAGAGGTCCTCATCATCGTCGGATTTCTCTCGGCTCATCGTCCTCGGGACACCATGAGGATGATGCCACTGACATGGACCTCGATGATACTGTTCCACCTACCCCGTCTGATGAGGCGGGGATGAGCACGCCTGGTACAGAGGTCAGGACTTCCGGGATCGAGGTATATGTGCTCGGAAATAGGCAAGTAACATTTTAATCAATTTTTTTATGTGTTCAATATATAATTTAATTATTTGACATATATTGAAATAAACTTATTAATTTGTAGGTTACGAAGTCCGTCGAAGGACTTGCCGACCTATCTCAGGACTATACACGAGGCTCGTATCCACCCAGCAGGGTGGAAATACGAGCACATCCCGGACAACCATCGTTAGACATGGTGGCCTCGTTTTAAGGTAATTTTGAAGCATTTTTTTTTATTTATGTTAAGTACATTGCTTAATTATTTTGTCTAATTGTATTTCTTTTGTAGGGATTGGTGTGGTGGGACACTCGTATGTACGACGAGAATGCCATCAAGATGACATTCTATATATCGATGCGGGAGTCTTATAAGAGTCGTATATACGAGTGGAGGAAGGCGTATCGAATGAATGGGACAATACCTGCTATTGTAGGGGAGACGACTTGGAACAGGTGGCTGTTGGAGTTTCAACGGCCTGAGGAGGTGGAGAAATCTGAGAAGGCTAGGCGGAACAGGATGAGCAAGCCCGGCGGCCTTTCGACTAGTATAGCGAAGCACCGAGGCGGGTCCATGCCGGCTAATCGACAGGCGGCCGAGCTTGTAAGTCGATGATAATATTTTAAGTAATTAATTATATTATTGAACATGTATAATTTTATGTTTTAATTAATTCATTATATTCAATATTGTAAATGTAACTTTAAATACAGGCTGCACAGACGGGTTCGCAGCCCAGTAACTACGAGCTTCTACTGAGGTATCATCAAAATCCCGACGGCACATTTACGGATCCCAAAGCCCAGAGGATAGCTGTAAGTTTTATATGTTATATATAACCGATTTATTATAAAATCTGATAAAAGTTGTTTGGTAATAATAGCTGAAAATTTTGATATCAGGAGGATTATGAGAGAGCTTTGGAGGAGAGGCGTGCTGCGTCATCTGATGATAGCAGCCCTCAGGTAGACCCGAACGAGGTCTACCTACAGGTTGTCGGGAATAGGAAGGGTCGACGCTATGGCCTTGGATGCTTTGGGAAGACTCGGAAGGGCTGCAGTACTTCTTCCACCTCCACCGCCGATGTTCATAGGCTCCAAACTCAGGTACAGTCCCAGCAGGAGCAACTTGAGCAGCTTCAGCGGATCCGCGAGGAGCAAGCGCTGGAGATTCAGCGGATCCGTGAGGAGCAGGAGCGTTCCCAGTTGAGGCTCCAACAGCAGATTGAAGAAGTTGTTGCTCGGGCCATTGCTCGTCGGCCTCCCCGTAGTTCAGATGGTGGAGATTTAGATGGATAGTTCAGGATATTTTATACATTCGATTGATGAAACGATTTTTAGTTATTGAATGATTTGTTTTGATTTTTTTATTAGTGYATTARTTWTTTTGGATTATCTAAAATTTTATTTGATTATTATTTTTAATTTAATTATTAATTAATATATTAGAAATTTTATTAATAGATCTTTTAAAGAAAATTACAGAAAATTTTTGACAGGACTAAAGCCGCCAGGAATGCTGGCGGCTAACCCGCCAGTAATGCTGACGGCTTAGCCACCAGGAAAGCATCAGATATTCCTGGCGGGGACAACCCGACAGGAATACTGGCAGGAATTTTCTGGCGGAAGAAGCCGTCAAGGAAACCGCCGGCATTCCTGGCGGGTATATTTTCCCGTCAGGATACTAGAATCCTGACCGCAAAAATATTGGCGGCCTTTTTCCGTCAGGAGGCCGTCAGTATTTCATATACTGATGGAATACTGACGAATTTGGCCGTCAGGTTTGCCGGATTTTTTTGTAGTGTCGGGGAACCAGACCCTGAGATACGAGCACTTTGATAATCAGACTCAGGAATGACAAGGCCCACTTCTTCAAAGAAAATGTGGTAAAGAATGTGACGGCATCGAAGACTAGAGAACCAAAATTGAATGTCATTCTAGTCCCGAGGTGATAGTGGATGTAGGCATGAAACTCGGTGACTCCTGAGTTGTTGTTAGTAGGGGCCAATTGCTACAACACACTTTGTGAAAAAAGCCATAAAAAGAGGTCAGTCGGGAAGAGGGAAACTGAGTAAACCACTCAACGGTAAAATCACTCGTTAAGAATTTGATCATGGAAATGAAATTAGATAGCTCGGCTTATTCAGCAACACCTAGAGTCTCAAACCGATAATTGATCACAATAGGAGTGAACTCAAAGATCTCCTCATGCACATAGACTCGGCCATATATTGGGGAGGTAAGATCATGCACTTCTACACTTGTTTGTTACCTGAAAACTAGATCTAATCAACGACTCTCGATCCCTCAAAAATGGAACTCGATCCTTATGATATACAAAACCTGCGTCCAAAAAGAAAGTCAGATGGGGGCCGGAAGGGTGTTTCGGCGAACCCCCTCCGATGCTTAAGTTAGCGTACGGGGAAATTTGGCAGAGTAGGGACTTGATTAGAGAGTGAGTTACCTTTCTGTACTTTTGTGATTATCTATTTATAGATGTACTTTTTTAGGGTTTTCGCAAAATCAGGGCCGTTATGCCACGTCACCCTTCTAGAATTTTCTCTTCCTTGCTCTGCCCTGAGCTGGAGCCCCGAGCTCCTTCAGATTATCCTGATCCGGGCTATAAAACCTCGAGCTATATACACATCCACGAGCTAAGCACCGACCTTGACCTGGAGGTATAGGACAGACATGATAGGATTTTTTTATCCCGAAATAATTACTCCCCCTACTATGGTCGCACATTTTTCAGCGAAAGCGACCATAGTAATGTCTGACAATTTTCTGACCTGTATCCTGAGCTCTTATATGAAACCTGAGCTATAATATAAATTTTACTTGGTCAATTTTTTTTTCATCTCGATCTGAGAGGCAGGGCCGGAATCACAAGTCTACCTGGCCAAAATTTCTTGACTCGAATTTGATTTAGAAACACAAACTTATTTCCTAGCACTTTCTCTGGTTGATATTCTAGACACGAGCTAGAGCTGATAGCACAATCTGATCCCCCTACATTTCTCTGGCTAAGATTTTAGCCTCGAGCTAGAGCTGATAATCTTGTATTTCTCTGGCTAAGATTTTAGCCTCGAGTTAGAGCTGATAGCCTCGAGTTAGAGCTGATAATCTCGCATTTCTCTGGCTAAGATTTTAGCCTCGAGCTAGAGCTAATAGCACCATCTCGCATTTCTTCTGGCTAAGTTTTTAGTAGGGATGGCAACGGGCCGGGTCGGGTCGCCCCACCACGGGTCGCGGGTCGGGTCGGCCCGGTATAATTATTATTTTTATTTTTATTAAATTTGAAATTATTTTAAAATATAATATTACATATATTACTATAAAAACTAAATATAAAATAAAATTTTAATTAAAATTATAATATATGTAAGAAAATATAATAATTATACATTTATAAGATTAATTATAAGTTTTTTTATCTTTTATTTTTCTTATTAATAAATATTATTCAGAAAAAATATCATTATAAATATATACATATTAAATATAATATTAAATGTAAAAGAATTTAATTAATCATATGAAATAAATACTTAAAACATATATAAAATATATTTAAAAATAAAATATTCGGCGGGGCGGAGATGGTACCCGGCCCCGCCCCGCCACAGGTCACGGGGCGGGGCGAGATTGCCATCCCTAGTTTTTTGCCTCGAGCTAGAGCTGACAACCTCGCATTTCTCTGGCTAAGATTTTAGCCTCGAGCTAGAGCTAACAGCACCATCTCGCATTTCTTCTAGCTAAGTTTTTAGCCTCGAGCTAGAGCTGATAGCCTCGAACTGAAATTCTTCTGGCATAATTTTCCTGCCCTGAGCTCGATCTGTGAGTAGATATTACCTCCTCTTTATCAAGCAACAAACTTAAACATTTCATTTGATCGCATTGATCATTGATTTGTATGTGAGCATCTTTATTATATTGCTTGGTATATTGTGAGCTTCCTGCATTAGACAAGATATCACAGTGCTTATGGGAGAAACGCACGTTTCTACAATAAATAACCCATATCTTTGTTTTCGAAACTTCCATCCTTCTCACCAACGCATTCAAAAAACCATCTACAATTGATAAGACACTATGCAAGGTATATCTAACAACTATAAAAGAAGAATAATATAGAAAAATAGCGTAATATACAATGCCATGACAGATATGAGGGCAAATGCCGGGGCATACAGATTCACATTCAAATAACATACATATTGAGAGATCTTCTCAAAGAGAAAAATCTCTCATAATCTAATGCCTTGGTAAAAATGGTTACAAGCTGATTTCCAATGTTGACATCCTACATGCGAATAGTGCCTTTTTCAACCAAATCTCATATGAAGTGATGGTGAATATTGATATGTTTTGTACGAGAATGCTGAACTGGATTCCTATAAATGTTAATAGCACTAGAGTTATCATAATAAATAGTAAAAGTATTATTGTGTAAACCATAGTTCTCAATCATTTGATTTATCCACAACAACTGAGAACAACAACTTCGTACAACTACATATTCAGACTCAGCTGTTGATAGAGAATATAGTTTTACTTTCTACTAAATCAAGAGACCAAATTATTTTCAAGATAAAAACATGCACTGGTTGTACTTTTCCTATCAGCGATATCACTGTGTAGGTAGGGTTACTAAGACCAACAAGAACAATATTAGTGTCTTTCGTCTACCAAACTCCTAAATTAGTTGTACCACCTATGCAACGAATGATACATTTAACAACTTTTAAATGTGTGATCTTAGGATTATCTTGGTAACAAGCACAAACACAAACACAAACACTGAATCATAATATCAGGACGTCCAGCAGTCAAATAAAGCAAACTTTCTATCATGATTCAATATAAGGTAAGATCTACACCACCAGTCTCATCATACATAGATAAATTTTGACTTAAACTAATAGGAATTTTAAATCGAGATGCATTTTCTAGACTAAAATGTTTTAGCATGTTAAAAGCATACTTTCTTTGATAAATAAAAATACTATCAAACATCTACTTGATTTGTAAGCCCAAAAAATAACTTAACTCTCCAGCCATACTTATTAAATCGTGGAAGCTAGGAAATCTACAAAGAACTTGGTTAGAGTGTCAAAAGAAGATCCAAAAATGATATCATCCACGTAAACTTGTGTGATAAGAATGTCATTATAATTTTTTTGAACAAACACATTTTTTAGGCATGAGATTCCCTCATTGATCAGCACCTCTGGGTTTTTAATCAACTTTACTCCTTTTAAAACCAAATTTAAGGAGCAAATGGGTGAGTTTATCAAACCACGTATGAGGTGCTTGTTTGTAACTATAGAGGACCTTCTTAAGTTTGAACGCGTGATCAAGATTATAGAGATCCCCAAAACCATGAGATTGTGCAACATACACATCCTCATTGAGAGTACCGTTCAAAAAGGAGTCCTTAACATCGATGCGGTGGAGTTTAAGATCTAGATGGCAAGCTACAAAAAGTATGATATGGAAATTATCAAATCTATCTATTAGTGAAAAATTGTCTTCACAAAAAGATTCCTTATCTTGAAAATAATTTTGAAAAACCAAATAAGCCTTGTTATGTAAAATGTTTCCATGCTCATCAGTTTTATTTTTAAAAAATCATTTTGTTTCCATTACATCTCTATCAATGCGATGAGGAACTAAATGTCAACCATCATTATCGGTGGATTTATCAAGCTCACTTTGCATAGATAAATGCCAAAAATTATCATTTAAAGCATCACTAACATTCCCAGGCTTAATGGAGGACACGTAGTAATTAGTTCTTACCATAAGACACTATCCAGTAACATAGTCTGACCTTACCAATTCAATTTTGGTGACTCTAAGTGTTGTCACAAATGTCGCCTCAAAGGCTATATTACATTTGTCGCTGTATATGGGATGGCATTAGTAAAGACGTAATGACATTTTTGTTTACCAATAACTTGGTAGCAATTATCAACAGATCTAATCCCTACAAGAACATACATATTGGATGCATCAATCCCATCACAACAATTTTCTTTAAATTGCATAGTTAAGCTATTATCACAAAGTTGACTAATACTCAAGAGATTTGCCTTATGATTATAAACAAGAAGAACATCTTTAAGTCCAAACAGTACATCAAGGTTAAAAGTACTAACACCAATTATATAACCATGAGCTCCATCACCAAATGAGACCATACCTCCATTAATGGCTTTTAAATCCTGCAAATTACCTATTTTTCCAGTCATGTGGCGAGAGCAGCCACTATCAAGGTACCAAGAACCATGAGGTTTTGGTTTCACAATAGAGGAGACAACATTATAACTAATATCTGGTTTTTTAACCCAAAGATACTGCATGCGGCTTGAGAAGTGATGAGAAGCTAGTGGCATCATTGATGGCATTGCCGATGGCATCTGCTTTTCAGAGATCTTTTTGACACAATCAGATTTTAGCTTACGAAATTGGGCCTAATGTGTACCTGAGTATTAAAATAATGACAAATAAACTGATGTCTCCTTGGTTTTGGCTTTCATTTAAAAGGATGCTTTACTTTAGGTGGGATTGGAGAATCAACGTCAATTTTGAAATTTAGCTTTTCAAAACCAAGGCCAACTTTGTCATGTTTGCATCCTATTGAAAGGACCTCATCAAAATTTGGCTTTTCCTTGTTCAATCGATCTAAGGTATCAAGTGAGGTGTCACATTTGGACTTAACCCTTTCATACTTAGTTTAAATTTTGCTGACAACAGCTTCTAAATGAGCAATGGTAGTTTTTTGCCAAGATTTTCAGAGGTAAATAGTTTGTGCATCTTCATGAAAACATACTTTTTTTTTCTTTTGCTCTTGCCATTCGTTTAGAAGTTCCTCGTACATCAATAAGTTCGGTATCAACAAAGCTACTGTTGTCATCCTGCTGAGAGCTTGATACAGATTTTTCAGTAACATTTAGACACACGTAAGATAGATTAGAGTGTCCAGAACCAAATGCGTCTACGGATGCGATTGGTAATGTAATGACATCCCCGATTGATTCGTGACCAACATTGATAGAATCTTCTTCTTGAACAACAAAGAGGGAATGATCCTCAGTTTTAAGTTCAAATTTGTCCTCAAACTAATTTTCACTCAAGAGTTTTGATATCAGAATCTTTTAACAAAAAAAATAGGGCTCTCTTGATTTTTCAAAAGTGCAACTTGTTGAGGAAATTTTGAAGTTTTTTTGTTTGGAACTTTGTTTTGACGGCAAGATTTGACAAAACTTTCAAAATATTTTGTAATACGAGAAATATCTTCATCACCTAAGTCAGATTTTGTTAAGCTCAACCAAAATCTCAATCATCTCATTATGCCTAACTTGGCTAGAAGAAAGAGGTTTTTCCTGAAACGCAACATTCATTCCTTTAGTTTGAGAAGACCGATTCAAAAAATTTAACTCAAAAGATTGAAGAATTCCATTGAGTTAATCAAGGCCAAGTGTTGACTGATCATGAGCTTCCTCAATAGAAGAGACTTTGATATCAAACCAAATTAGGAGAGGCGTAACATCTTACTAACTAGTATAGCATTTGAGATTGGTTTTCCAAGAATTGCGAATCATTAGCGATTTCACCTAATCTTGCACTATATGCAGAGATAGCTCCATCCTCTTCCATACGTATATTCTCAAACCTAGTAGTGATCATACAGCCTCATTAATTTAATGCTCATGGACCCTCACAATAAAGTTGTAGGGCATCCCATGCTTCTTTGGCAGTAGCAAAATTCATAATAATGCGAAACATGTTCAAATCTATGGCACAAAATATTGGAGAAAGAGCTTTAGAATTCATACTACTATCAAGATGATCATTTGCTGCCCACAACATCTCATATTTAGGCCTAAAATCACCATCCGCATCAACAAGTTGTGGAGGCGTCCACTTGCGAATGATCATACCATGCCCATTCATCAATTTATTTGATGTAGACACGCAACTTGACCTTTCAAGTTCCATAGTTAGATCCATCAAGGATTGAGGGATGAGTACCGTACCCACCTAATTGTGAATCTGTAAGTTTGAAAAAGAGGATCGACATTTAGTGTAAATAAGTGTCGGCTCTAATGCCACTTGAAAGAATTGCAGACCTCGATTCATAGTTTTAATTGATAAATTACGCTTGTGTGAAGAGTGTAAAATATAAAGCAACAAAAAATAAAAGAGACAAATAAGAGTAATTTTCTCTTATAGTCGAGTTAACAATATCTTTACTAATCAAAACTTGCGTTTTAATGTTTACAAAAGCCATAATATACTAAGTAAAGATAAACAACAAACTCCTTAAGAGTTGATATGATTTAAATCAGCATCTCTTCCAAAAATTAAGATTCACAATCATAGGATTGGATCTTAACGAAAACTTTAAAATCAATCTGCAGGATGCTATCGTGGATGTCGAAAACATTCACAGTCGCATCCACTATATATGAGTGCGTGCATCGGTTGGGAGCAATTCCTCAACTTTATATAGACACAACTTGCTTGTAAAAGAGATATAAGGAAAAAAAATATATACAAAATATTGCAAGTAGATATCATTAGTCTAGAATAAAATTAAATCTTTAGAGTCCTAATAATATTTACTAGCCTAAAAAACATTTTCTACTCTAAGGAAAGAAATATATATTATATATTGTAGATAAATATTAATATAAAGGAAAAACTGTCTTACACTCCCGAATAATACATGCTACAATATATGAATTATATACTAGAGAGAGAGAGAGAGAATTACAACCTAATCTAAGACTAAGTAATATACATGATAATTATCAAAGATGATAAATATCAAATCTTTCCAAAATAATAAATCTTGTCAAGAAAGTTAATATATTAAATAAGATAAAATAAATCATTAATTATTAAATCACGTATTTCACATAATACGTAGCTCAACGGTTACCTTATTTAATTAAAAAATAAAAAATATACAAGGTACAAGGATCAAATAATATTATAGAAAATATTCTTACAATATTTATTAAATTAAATAAAAAATAAATATACTCTAATATATTTTTGCAGCCAAAGCAAAAAAGTGATAATCGTCTTCTCATGCATGTTTTAAAGTGTTTTTGTGCCTCTTGTTTAGTGTTTTCTTGTGTCTTGTAATCATTTTCCTTGTATTTTCTTGTTCATTTCACTTTTGGGTTCATTTTGTGTGGTAGCATTGAACATAG
The DNA here is from genome assembly GCA_014905375.1 of Phtheirospermum japonicum. NCBI lineage: Eukaryota > Viridiplantae > Streptophyta > Magnoliopsida > Lamiales > Orobanchaceae > Phtheirospermum > Phtheirospermum japonicum. The sequence continues at coordinate 28,096 of BMAC01000821.1, read as the reverse complement.
TCGAATTTGAGAAAATTTAGTGTGCAACGATAGTCATGAATCCAGAGCATGGGTCAAGGGGATAAAACGAGAAGCAAATAATGCACAAGCGGAGTTAAAACATCAAGAAATCAAGAAAAACACACCCATGTTTTTCAGAGCGCGAAGAAGAGATCTCTTGGAAGAGAATAGTAGAAAACACGACATGGCCACAGATTTTACCGGCATCCCACTTTATGAATAACATGACATGGTTGTGTTTTTGCCATTTGGCCATATTTCCATCATGCTGACCATGTTTCTAACCGAATAGTGAGGTTTTATGATGTTGGGCCCCATTCTCTTTATTTCTCGAGGGTCTATTAGGAAAAACACTTGGGGGGCTATAAATAAGAGCCTTGAGACATTTTTAACATAACTTTGGGATGCTACGAGATTACAACAACAAGCAAGAAACAAGTACGAGAAAAGATTGAAGAAAATACCTCACCTATACTTTGAATATTCGCTAGGGAAGTAGTTTTATCTTTGGTTTGAAGACTAAAACTTGTAAACATGATTTCTCCTTTCTTGGTTTTATCTTTTCACACTTATTTTGATTTCGATACAAATATGAACTAAACTTCATATATATTTGGATGGGATGAACTCTAGATTTAACTTGTGATTAGGTATATATTGCTTGATTTATATATTATTTTACGCTTTTCATTTGATTTGCTTGTGCTTTTATCAATTTTCTCAACTCGATAATTTGTTTTATGATTTGGGGTTGTTCTTTACTTTTAATCAAACAAAGCGAAGTAGAGTAAGAATACACATAAGTAGGAGTTGCATGTAGACGTGTTCAAACGGTTCGAACCGCCGGTTTGGTTTGGCCAAAAACCTCAAACCGCAACCGAACCGTGAAACCGGCCGGTTGGTGGCGGTTTGTGAACCGCCGGTTCACGGTTCGGCCACGGTTTCGGTTGACCTTTTTTTTTTTTTTTTTACTTTTAAATTCAAATATTTTGTTTTTTTCCCTATGTTTATTTTTAATTTTATTTAAGAAAATACGTGAGATTAAGTGATAAAATATTAATAACGCTTTGAATTAATTCAAAATAAATAAAAAAAATTAAACTTGAACTATTTAAAATATTGTAAGTTGAAATAATATTTTTTTTAATTAGAATATTTTGAAATTTTGAAGTTATATATACTATATATATATATATATATATATATTATATATATATATATAGTATATATATATAGATGTATGGAGATTAAGTGAGTAAATAGAACTAATTATTTAATTGAATTAATTAAAAAGAAACTGAATCATCTAAAATATTTGGAATTTGAAATAAAAAATTTATATTAGAATATTTGAAATCTTGAATTTAAGTGAGAAAATAGAAATAATATCTTTTAATAAATTCAAAAAGAATTAACAATTTTCAAATATTCAATTTTAAAATTTGAAATTGTTACTTTAAACAATTGAAATAACGTATATATTAAATTGTAACTCCCCAAACCATTAAATCAAAGTACACATAATTTCCTCGTATTACTTTAGAGAGGGTGAAAGATATAAGTTATCACAATTTTATTGAATTTTAAAAATGATTAATATCTCCATCGTGATCGTGTGGCTGTTACTTATAATGATAAAATATTTTTCTTATTGATCACCAATTCAAAAATATCGAATGATTTTGGTTGTTAAAAAATGACTTGGGAAATGAATATTTTATAAATGTATAAAAAAAGAAAAGAAAAAAAAAAAAAAAAACCCGCCGGTTTCACGGTTTAAGAATTGCTCAAGTCGTAACCGAACCGCCTTATTGGCGGTTATTGACGGTTCTGGTTCCGGTTCGAACCGTGGTCAACGGTTAACCGAACCGTTGACCGCCGGTTTGTGCAAACCGCTGGACACCTCTAACTTGCATGTAATGCTAAATATACGATGACATAAATCTTCCGAATAAGGGTGAAACCTATAGGGGAATTTAATTGTTTGCAAGGTTAAGATTAATTCACTCGCAACTCGAGAATTTAATTTAAATTGGAGAATTTCTACTTTCTTTGAAAGCATGAATTAATACGTGAGTTTGATAGTACTTAAGGGATTATGATGATATATTTGGGTACAATCAAAATGTGATTTAGGGGGATTCTTAAATTCAACCATATTTTTCTCATATATTCATTCTTCAAAATAACTTTTAGTTTGAACCCTTATTTCTTAATTTAGTAGTTCATAATCACAATCATCTTTGATCGATTAAACAATAAAACTCCATTAATACAAATAATCACAATCTCCTAGTAATGATATCTGGTAATATACTATAAACGACATGTGCACTTGTCGAAACTTTTATAAAGTAGTTTTTTAGTCATCACTAAAATCGTCTTGAAAATTGTCAAATAGCACGAGAGGAAGCTCCTTGGTGAAGATGTTTGCAATTTTATATCAAATGACTAAAGACTCGTGCTAATAATATATTATAAATTAGAAAGAAAATAAAAAATATATAGAGAACAACAATTATCATGTATGATTTTTATTATAACTTAAATTTAGTTTATATGAAAACATTCAACAGTAAAATTTTAATTACATAATTTTATCGGAATAAAATAGCCATATACACGTAACAGTAAATATACATACTATTCATGAGTAAATTTGTTGGGGACATTAATGTGATTTATAACACGACTCACTTTTTGATACGTCCAAAAAGTTGAACTACCAAATAAAAGGGACACTAACCTCAAAATAGAGATCAGCGACCTAAATTGGTGATGAATGATGTCTCAGCGACCTTCAAGACCTTCAGCAATCGTCACAGCGACCTCACCGATCCTGCAAAACAACGCCTAGAACGGGCCGGATTTCGAGCCCGTTAAGGCCCTCCGACGCTTAAGTTAATAAGCGAAAAACACACTCCTTTCTCTCAATAATACGGTGAAATCACAATAATAGTATGATAATGAATAAGAGACAAAAGCCTTTTTTTATAGAGATAGGAGAAATCCTCCACTATCTAGGGTTACCTTTCATAACCAGAATTTCATTCATACCATGACTCTTTCACCGACTTTCAATTGGGACTCTCCCCATATGATAAGTTCCCATAAACATGAAACTTCTTAATATATATTACCGAAATAAGCCTGGGCATATAGCCCACCAGGCCCATATACATATCAAACTCTCAATCAGGCTCAAATACTCAGCCCAACCCACCAGAGATCACGACCCTATATGAGAACTCATCCTCATACTACAGGTTGCTACTCCAGATACATCAGCTCGCCCACTTTTGAGGAACAGCCTTCGGCTCGTTCACTTCTCAAAGGCATAATATTGAGGAACAGCCTTCGGCTCGTTCACTTCTCAAAGACGTAATACAACTCGCCTATCTTCCAGGAGGCACACCCTCTCCTGAAAATGAGGTCGCCTTCCACAAATACCCATATATATCACATAATACTACGTACGAATATTTTGGTCCACATCAGCTAGTCCCCCATGTTCTAGCTGATTAAGACATGAAATCAGGTAGGACATGTAAACATAAAATCAAACATAAAAAACATATGCACACAACCATCACTTTCCCTCACAAAATCATATCTCAGAATTACCCAGCTCGATCTCATCGAGCAACAATATCAATAATTCATTATAGATCATTAACCACACCTGCGACCTACAAAAGGTCAACAAAACGAGCTCACTTTCTCAATCACACTATCATTATCGTTTTAAACGACCTCCTACGCACAAGTCCCCAAGTTATATCTCAAAATTTCACACTGGGCGACCTGAAAATATACCACTCCTCGATCGACCTGTAGTCACAACCAATCTCAGAATCACAATTACAAGCAAATCATAAAGTCAAAACACGCTTCTTTTCTCACATCCCATCTCACTTATGCTTCATTAAATGCAGCCTGACACAATGTCGGGTACGTGTCACTCTAATACTTTCTCGGAGTATAATAAATATAGTGGGCCCAAAATAAAAGGCCCAAAACATTCCTCGAATGAAACCCTATTTTTGCCCGCTCCAATCTGTCTCATCACTTTTACACCTCCCGATATAAAACCCTCTCATCTTCTTTATTCACCATTTTACGCCATTTACATTAAAAGAAACACCATTACTGTTCTGCAAAAAAGCTTAAGGAATCTCAATCATTCAAAGATTTCATACCATTACACTGTTCACCAACGACCTGCAGCTCGTCAAAAATGTGTAAGTCCCCCAAACCTTTTCAAATAACAATTTTAATCACACTGTTAGATTTATAATCGTGTATACTGAAATATTTGTGCTCTGTGTTATTCATTCCCGGAATGCGTTTTAATTTTCGATGACATCAGCATCCCCCACCGATAATTCACAAAATTCAACTCTCTCCCCTGATTCCGTTCCCTCAGAAAACCCTGTTATAATCGAAACTAGGCAAAAGCAGCCTCTACTACCTTCTTCCGGCCTCCGCGACGAGGAAGAAGGTGACGTAACCTGGTCGGAACTTCGAGCCCAAACCATAACCCTTTCTGAAACTCCCACCTCGAGAGACAACCTCCATGAAATTCCATCTTCTTCATCATTAGCCCTCACACCCATTCCGGAGGGTGTCCCTCTACCCACATCTAACAAACCTCCACCCTGCGACCACTTTAGGGAGAACCCTGTGACTGTAGCCTCTCCCTTATCCTTTAGCGACCTACCTTTCTCTTCTCCCTCAACCAAAGAAATCAAATTCAACTACTTGATATTACCCGAGCGTTCCAAATTAGAAAAATTTAAGAGAATCCTCAACCTACCCAGAACCGCCAAGATGGTCCTACCCGAAGGGCCACATGTAGACCCCTTGCGACCTGCGCCCAACCATATTACCCTCTTCGACACATTATTGGTAGCGGGGTTTAGGTTTCTTGCTCACCCCTTCTACATCGAAATCTCCAACCTATACAACATCTCGCCCTTACAACTAACCCCCAATTCCATGAAGTACCTGGCAGGATATCTCTTTTTGTGTGAGTATTACAATACCAATCCTGACCCAGGCTTCTTCCACTTCTGTCTCCAGATAAAATATCAACAAAATTCCTTCTATCTCTCCGCTCGGTCAGGCCTAGCTCGCTTTCTCACAAACCCTCCCAACAAAGTCCCCGAGTGGAGAAAGAACTTTTTCTTTATCTATAATTCTGAAGAATGGCCTTTCATAACCGAGCTAAAAAATCGCACTCCCAAACAATATAAACCAACCACTTCCAAGGAGTGCCCTCGTCTGTATAAAAAATATACCGATCAGCTCAAGGAATGGAGCAAACACCCATTTGACATAACACTCCCCACCAATCGATCAGACATGTTCCGCTACGTGGGCATTGACTCCCGCCCAATGGCACCACACCTCGCCATCACAGCTGATGAATTTGGTAGGTGCTTTTAGGTTTCACAATTATACCTCATCATTTACAACGTAAATCAAATAATAACAATCTCTCTATGTAATGCAGTGGCCTTCATCAAGAACTGTGCGGTGACCCGTACTGAAGAGGAGCGAAAACAGCCCGCAACACAATCCAAAGCTCACCCTGCTCCAGCACCGACCAACACAAGCGAGGCCGCACAACAGGCCTCTGAAGCAGCTGGTGGTGAAGAAGTAGAGGTCAAGCTAGTCCGGCGACCTAGGCAAAATAAGGGCAAACGTCCTCTCCATGATACCCCCAAGAGCCCGGTGGCAAGGAGCCCAAGCCCCAGCCCGCCAGAGCCGAAAAAATGTCGCCTTCGCAAGGAACCAGCGCCGATTTCAACAAGTGCATCCAGCCTAAGCAAAGTACTAGCTAAGATGGATGATGCCGACGACGTCGAAGCTCTGCTTAGCGAGCACGCCCTTAAACAGGTATAAACCAAAGATCCCCATCCAGAACCCATTTTATAACTTACTCTTAAACCCGTAGTCACAATATAGTGATTGCAGCTGAAGCCTCTGTTCGCTAAATTTTCAGAGGAGTTTGTAGCTCGATCGTCAGCGAGCGACCTACAGAAAACCGTCGACGAGCTAACCATCCAAACTGAACAACAAACCCGGCAACTCTCATTGACCCAGGGGGAGTTAGACAGAACACTCCAATTGTTGAAGGCCCGCGACGAGGAAGTAGCTATTTCCAAGAGCCAAATCAACAGTCTGAAGGACGAGGCTACGCGTATGAACAACGAGCTAAGCCAAAAGACAGAAGAGCTTAGCCGAACAGCAGCAGAGCTCGCCCTCCATCAGCAAATGCTCCCTGACCTTCTCAAGATGAATTACGAAAAAGGTGTATCTGAAGGTCGTCAAACCTTCCTCATTAGTGAGGTCGGCCAAAAATTCATCGACGCGTACCGTCAGGAGCTCATCAAGGCATACGATAAATCATCCATCTATTTCGGACTGATGGCTGGCGGGGCTACTGAATGGGTTTCCAGTGCAGCCAACATGATCCAGGAGGAGGTCGCTGCGCTGAACGTCTCGTACACCCCCAACATCGAGGCCATCATCAACAAGCTAACTCCGTTTAGCTGTTTCAAGGGCGACTGGACACAATCCATCTACGCAAAGTGGTGGCTGTCCTGTCAAAGTCGAGCAGCCCTGGCCGCGGGGGTCTACGCTGAGCTGAAGACACCCTAGACGACCTATTGCCTGATCAAGACCCTGCCATCAACCCCACATCCGAGCCAGCTCACACGAATCCTCCTGCTGAGGCTTCCACAATCGAAAAACCTATCCAGAACATTTAATCACCTTTCAATTGTTATGAACAATTTATCCACTATTTATTTTTAATTTATGCACTTTCAGTATCAAAAAGTATGATCTCATATTGCAAACATAATTGTCTCAGCTCGCAAAGATAACACTTATTCAGAAAATCATTAACACCATAACCATATAACCATAACAAATCAAACAACTCGTCAATCATTATGCAACCACTCAAAATAATTTCCATCTCATTGGATCAGGAGAAATACTATTTCAACTTCTCCTATACCTCACGCGATCACAATCCACTCATTCAGTCGAAAAGGGTACGCCTTAGCGATGTTCACCTTTCCTTTAATATCATAAATATCATAAAACACTTTTACAAAGAACAAAATTATTCACGCAACTGAACAGCTCGCCTGGTCGGGAGAAGTGCCCTCCGATCCAGAGTTACCTTCTCCCACCACCACAACGACGCTTTCACAATCACAAACTCCAATCATTAATCCAAACAAGCACCAACTTACCATTACTTTCACTTTTACTGCGAGAAAGGTGCCCTCCAACAAAAGAGTTACCCTTTTTGCAGTTCGCGAATTTAAATCATATAAAAATTACAACTCTTGATCGATTATCAGGTCGGGAGAGGTGCCCTCCAGTCCAGAGTTACCCATCTCCCTGCCATGATCATCTCAAACCATCTGAGAAAGATGTACTAACTATCTTCTCACAAACATCCACTTTTATCAATAGCTCGCTTGGCCGGAAAAGGTATCAAAGTTACCATTTTCTTTCAACAAATCATGAGGTCGAGAGGGGTGCCCTCCAACACAAGAGTTACCCCCTCCCACCTTAAAACCCAGAAAAGCGCATTAGCTCGCCAAAAGACAAAACAACTTATCAAATTTCACTTTTCATATTATTCAATCATTTAGATAGCTCGCAGGAGAAGTGCCCTCCGACCAGAGTTACCTTCCCCTGCTATAAAGACTTACAAACTTTCCATCAACCACTAGGTCGAGAGAGGTGCCCTCCAACACAAGAGTTACCCTCTCTCACCATAAACAAAAACTTCCGAAACAATCATCAGGTCGAGAGAGGTGCCCTCTGGTCCAGAGTTACCCTCTCTCACCAAAAAAAGAAATTTCAAAACAATCACTCTCAAATATCCGGGAGAAGTGCCCTCCGACCAGAGTTACCTTCTCCCGCGATCCTCTTTCTATGCGTAACACTTCTTTAAATGGCACACAATCCAGCTCCGGGGTAAAATCTTCCCGTCTGCACCTTCAAGTATATATGCACCGCCTCGCAGTACCTTCCTCACTTTAAAGGGCCTTCAAAGCATCAGCTCTCTTCCACACTAAATCGCCAACCTGAAAATAACGATGTTTAACTTGTTTGTTAAAAGCAGCCCGCACTCGTTGTTTGTAATGTTCCACCCGAGCTGCAGCTTTCTCACGTATCTCTTCAATCGTTTCGATCGCTCCTCGAGCCAATCGTTCATTTTCTTCCACACTAAAGGTCGCTAAACGCTACGATCCTCCAACTATCTCAGCAGGAATGACTGCATCCATCCCATAAACCAAACTGAACGGCGACTCCACTGTGGTTGTTCGGGGAGTTGTTCGATAGGCCCAGAGGACGGACGCGAGCTCATCCTCCCAAAGTCCACCTGCTTTCTCTAACCGCAGCTTAAGCCCCTGCACAATTATACGATTAGTAACCTCCACCTGTCCATTAGTTTGTGGATGCGCGACAGAGGTAAATCGCTGTTTCATTCCCATATCCGTGCACCATTTCTGCATTTTTCGCCCATTAAACTGGGTCCCATTGTCCGAGACTAACACTCGTGGCACTCCAAACCTGCAAAATATATTATCAAAAATAAAGTCCATTATATGCTGCTCGCTTATCCCCGTGACAGCCTTAGCCTCCACCCACTTGGTGAAATAATCAATAGCCACCACTAAATGTTGTTTACTGCCCGGGGTCTTTGGGAAAGGACCCACAATATCGATCCCCCACTGCGCAAACGGGCATGGCGAGCTCATTACTATCATTTCCTCAGCCGGTATGTGAATAACCGGAGCATGCATTTGACACTTCTTACAAGTTCAAACCAGCTCGCTTGCCATAGCCTTCATCCCAGGCCAAAAGAAACCTGCTCGCAATGTTATACCCATCAAGGCTTTTCCCTTTGCATGATCTCCATAATACCGTTCATGTATCTCTCTTAGTACCTCCATCCCACGCTCTCTAGCCAAACATTTCAGAAGAGGTCCAAACCGCGACCTCTTATACAGCTCTTCATTAATAGCACAAAAACGAGCTGCAACTCTAGCCTCTTTCGTTGTCAATTTCTCTGTGCCTTCCTGCGCTTTAAGGAGAGTATCCCAAATAGGGGATTGCCAATCATCCCTGTCTTCAATTTCCATAACCTCTACTCCCTTCTCTACACTGCTATTACCCAGTTCCATCAATGTGATTTTCCGAGTGTCACAGGATACTAACGCTCCTGCTATTCGCGTGAGCTGATCTGCCCGTGTATTTTCAGCTCGCGGCAGGTGCTCCAGCTTGAACTCTTCAAAACGAGCCGCATGTTCTCGCAATTTTATCAAATATACCGCCATACGTTCTTCTCTAGCTTCGAAAGAACCATCGAACTGTCGAGCTACCAGTTGCGAATCAGTATATGCCCACAACCTTTGAACCCCCAACTCGCTAGCAATCTTCATTCCTTGTAACACAGCTTCATATTCAGTTTCATTGTTGGACGCTTTATATCCCAATTTGGTTGCAAACTCTAAATCCTCTCCCTCGGGGCTGGTCAATACAACACCTAACTTTGCCCCTGAAGCCATAGTCGACCCATCCGTAAACAAGGTCCACGCTTTCACTTCTCTATCCTCGTCGACCTGCCTCGTCATTTCCTGCAAGAAATCTGCTAATACTTGTGCTTTGATATCCACCCTTGGCTCATAAACCACGTCATACTCACTCAGCTCCACCGCCCATTTCACCAATCGCCCTGATACGTTTGGATTGCCCAGGACTTGCTTGAGGGCCAAATTGGTACGTACCTTCACTCTGTGGCCCAAGAAATAAGGCCTCAATTTCCTGGCCGTACAAACAAGCGCAAACCCTCCTTTCTCCAGCTCGGTATACTTCAGTTCAGCTCCCCGCAGCATCCTGCTAATATAATAAATAGGTCTCTGCAAACCTGCTTCTTCTCGGATCAGGACAGAGCTCACTGCGACCTCCCCCACGGATATATACAAAATCAAATCCTCTCCCGGCATTGGTTTGGTCAGCAGTGGTATCTCTGCCAAGTATTTTTTCAGCTCGTCAAAGGCATTCGCCACTTCCTCTGACCACTCAAACTTGGATCCCTTTCTTAGCGCCCTAAAAAAGGGGACACCTCGTTCCGCCGACCTGGAAATAAAACGGCTAAGACCTGCGATGCGCCCTGTAAGTACTTGCACATCCCGCACTGTGCGAGGGTGCGGCATCTCCAAAACAGCCCGCACCTTTTCAGGGTTCACCTCGATTCCTCGCTCCGTCACCATATAACCTAAAAATTTCCCTGATCACACCCCGAACGCACACTTATTTGGGTTAAGCTTCATCCCATACTGTCTTAGGATAATGAAAGTCTTCTTCAAATCTTCAACATGGGAAACTGATTTTTTGCTTTTCACCAGCATGTCATCTACATAAACTTCCATGGTGGACCCCAGCAGATCCTTAAACATGCGATCCACCAACCGCTGACAGGTCGCACCTGCATTCTTCAATCCGAAGGGCATGGAGACGAAACAATAAGTACCTGTAGAAGTGACAAAACTTACTTTGGGCTGATCTTCTTTCGCCAAGGGTATTTGGTGATATACCTGCGAAGCGTCCACCATACTCAATAGCTCGCACCCCGAGGTAGAGTCCACCAACTGATCGATCCGCGGCAAAGGATAATGATCCTTAGGACATGCCTTATTCAAGTCACGAAAATCCACGCACATCCTCCATTCCTGGGCTGGTTTTGGTACCATCACGACATTGGACAAGTACTCTGGGAACTGAATCTCTCTTATATGGCCCGCTTTCAACAATTTCTGAACCTCTTCTTCAATCACCTTGTCCAGTTCCGGCCCAAAGTGCCTTCTCTTTTGTTTTACCGACTTCGCCTCCGGGTCCGCATTCAAATGATGTTGCGCGACCTCTGGTGAAACACCCGTCAATTCTTCACCACCGAACGCAAAAATATCCCGAAACTCTCTCAACAACTCTATCAGCCCGTTCTTCAACGCCTCAGGTATTTGGGTACCTATCCTCGTGGTATACTCCGGGTGTTCTTCTTCCAGGGAAATCTCCATTAACTCCTCGTTCGGCTGAACCGAATTCTCCTGTTCTTTCATTTTCTTGGGGTTGAGCACCCCTTCCGGTTGATCATTGCCTCTCTCTCGCTTATTCTCCATCAACCCTTTCCTGACCGCCATCTGATAACACGACCTGGCGACCTGTTGCTCTGCAATAACCTCGCCCACTCCATTGCCTACTGGGTACTTGACACTCATGTGATAAGTCGATGTTACTGCCTGAAACGCATTAAGGGCAGGTCATCCCAGTATTACATTGTAGGCCGACCTCCCCTGTATGATTAGAAACTTTAAGCTCTTCTCGACTCTCGACTCATCTCTCCCCAGCGCCACTTGTAACGTCAGTTCGCCTTCCGTGTTCACCTGTGCCCCATTAAAAGCATATATGGGCGTATTCACCGACCTCACTCTTTTATCTATTTCCATCCGATCAAGGCAGTCTGTATATATGATGTTCACCGAGCTTCCATTATCTACAAATATCCTGCTAACCTCATAACCCTCAATCTCCGCCTCGACCACTAATGCATCATTATGATCTTCCTGTAGCCCGCGCCTCTCATCGGGGCCAAAGGAAATGACTAGCCCTGCTACTTGAGGCTGTCTGCTCACACTGGCGACCTCACTTACGCCCAAGCGAGCTGACTTGACATCCCGTTTTCTCGCATTGTTGGAGTCCCCATCCGTTGGCCTTCCGGAAATCATGTTTATTCTTCCTCTATTTCTCCGCGGCCCTTCCTGTCTCTGACTTCCTTGCCGTCCTTGCCTCGCGACCTGCTGCTGAGGCGGGCTCCTCGGCGGTGGTGGAGGTAACGCCTGCCCTTGTTCGCGTGGCTCCCTCTCTTTATAGATTACTTCCTTCAAATGCCCTGCCTTTATCTATCTTTCTATTTCTTCTTTGAGGTGCTCACACTTCTCAGTATAATGCCCGTAATTATTGTGAAATCGACAGAAGGAGGCAGTCTTGGGGTGAGTGGGGATAGGTGTGCGATCCTCTGGCCACTGTATGGCATCAGGCACAGATCGCTCCATAATACTGAATACCTTAGCCCGCGGATACATTAATGGTGTGAAGTCTTCTTGTTTCCAATCGCGCGCGCTCGCCTCCTGTATTACACTGACCCCTGCACTCGAAGCCAGGAGCCCGCGCACTCCCCTCCTCGATTCTCTTCTTACTTCTCTCCTCGGGATAACTTCTCGCGCCTCCGTATCCGACCTGCCAAAACGCACCCTATGTTCCTCTTCAGCCTCCTCCTCCTGTATGTATTTATGACATCTTGCCAGGACATCATCATACGTTCGCGCTTCTTTTTTCACTAACGATTTGCGCAAGTCCTCTCTCCTCAATCCTTGACGTAAAGCTCCAGCCTTCATCTCGTCAGTGGCAGTGGGCACCCCCAAAGTAGCACTGGTGAATCTGTTGACATATTGTTTGAGCGTCTCGTCAGGTCATTGTACCATGGTAAAGAGTGACTGCGCCGTCCTCGCTCCCTGTCGAGCACTGGAGAATTGCTTCAAAAAGGCAGCTCGCAACACTGAATAACCATTAATTTTCCCCTGCGGGAGTTGATAGAATCAATTTTGCGCGATCCCCCTCAGGGTGGATATAAAAGCTCGGCATGCCACAGCATCCGTGTAGCTGTGTAGCATTCTTGCATTTTCAAAGAGCTGTAGGTGCTCAACTGGATCCGTTAATCCCCGATACTGCAAATCCAATGCCTTATAGTTTTTAGGCATTGGTGCATGCATCATATCCTCCGAGAAAGGATGTCCTTCCTCTCCCTCCAGCTTATCTCCATCCACTCGCCTTTGTAACTTTAGCATGACCTCCTGCAGTTCTCTAAAGGCCTTATTATGTGGTCCCATCTCACTCTCTCCTTTGGACACATTACCGCTCTTCTTAGTTCTCGCCTGAGACTCACCATCCTTATCAGAGGTCAGGATCTCGCTATCACTGCTATAACTATAATGTCGTCGGCTACTTCGCCTATAACGACTCCGCCTTACCTTTCGTCCTCTTGCTCGCTGTCTACGAGTATGAGAGCCTACAGACGAGGTGGAACTCAAAACGTCATGCTTTCTCCGCTTACTCCGCCCCCTTTTGCGAGATAGTCTTTTCGGCGTAGATTTCTCGCCTCGCTCTACTTTTTTACCCGCTGACTCATCTTCCTTCTCGCTATGAGATCTACCGCCTTTTTCCTTCCCGTACTCAGCTCGCTTGCTAAGTACCTGCGTAATTCCTCCTGTTTCTCCAGCGGCACGAAGTCCATGAGTCCATCCAAAAATCCTTTTTTACTCTGACAAGGTTTGTCCTTCAGTAAATCTTCTCCTTCTTTCCCCTCCACATGGATCGCCTTTTGCGCCTCAACTTCCGGCGTTTTCATCTCTACGTCTTCCGCCAATCCCTTCCCCTCACGCCTTCTAGGGGAGGGCAGTGGCGTACTACCAACACCCTGGACAACTGGATCTACTTGAGGAGGCATTTTTCCATCCCTGGCCTCGTCTTTCTCATTAACGTCCGCCACTCTATTCTTCCTGTTCTTCTTGTTGTTCGATAGAGCACTGTATTGTAAAGTTCTCGAAATTATGTTGTTATCCCTCATATTTTGTTTACGAAATTTCTCACGTCTTTCGCTCAAGGACTCGATGTCCCTCTTTCCCACAGACGGCGCCAATTTGATACGTCCAAAAAGTTGAACTACCAAATAAAAGGGACACTAACCTCAAAATAGAGATCAGCGACCTAAATTAGTGATGAATGATGTCTCAGCGACCTCCAAGACCTTCAGCAATCGTCACAGCTACCTCACCGATCCTGCAAAACAACGCCTAGAACAGGCCGAATTTCGAGCCCGTTAAGGCCCTCCGACGCTTAAGTTAATAAGCGAAAAACACACTCATTTCTCTCAATAATACGGTGAAATCACAATAATAGTATGATAATGAATAAGAGACAAAAGCCTTCTTTTATAGAGATAGGAGAAATCCTCCACTATCTAGGTTTACCTTTTATAACCAAAATTTCATTCATACCATGACTCTTTCACCGACTTTCAATTGGGACTCTCCCCATATGATAAGTTCCCATAAACATGAAATTTCTTAATATATATTACCGAAATAAGCCTGGGCATATAGCCCACCAGGCCCATATACATATCAAACTCTCAATCGGGCTCAAATACTCAGCCCAACCCACCAGAGATCACGACCCTATATGAGAACTCATCCTCATACTACAGGTTGCTACTRCAMATACATCAGCTCGCCCACTTTTGAGGAACAGCCTTCGGCTCGTTCACTTCTCAAAGGCATAATATTGAGGAACAGCCTTCGGCTCGTTCACTTCTCAAAGACGTAATACAYCTCGCCRATCTTKCAGGAGGCACACCCTCTCCTGAAAATGAGGTCGCCTTCCACAAATACCCATATATATCACATAATACTACGTACGAATATTTTGGTCCATATCACCTTTTTTTCCTTCCCTTTTTTCTCCAGAATGATCCTCAAGAACGAACTTCTTGACTTGGGGGAAATTGTTTAAAAAATGCCAATTTTGATTAGGCATCCTCAATTAATCTTTCCCCACTTCTTTGTACGAAAAGTTGATGTTTAACTATAATCAGTTTCAGACAATTACAGTTTCCAATATTAAATTCTTGTACATAGCCGTATTTCATATTTCTTGGCAACTCTTTCAAATATTTTCGGCCAAGTTCCACTATAATTAGTGTTTCTTCGAACAACTAATCCCAATGGGTTATCTATATTTAACTACGCAAAAGCATTATATTCAGACAAAACCATCACCGTTTTTCTAATTTCATAAATAAATAAATAAACTTCACAAAGAATTATAAGTTTATATTTATGTTGCGAATGAGTATATGTAAAGGAAAAACTCTCCCTGAATCTGTAGAAACACATGCGCCTATAGGCCTCCACATGTTGCACCCTTGAGAATTAACATGAAAAAATCGATAGGGACCCAACTAAAGTTGCATTAAAGGGGTGATTTAATATTCCAACATTTTTCAGATTTATTTATAAGAATATGGATTAGTTTCCAAATAATGGAAACAACATTTATTTTTTAATGGAATGTTCCGAGTTTCAAACTATTATTAGAGCATCTCCAATGTTTACTGTTATTTTAGTAAAAGTTAGTCATGTCAGCAAGTTAAAAGCAATACAAATAATTCATTCTTCAATGCCTACTGTTATAAACGGTATTGTACTAACATGGAAAAAAATAATCTCAACACTTTCAATCGCACTGTAACAAAATAAAATAGCTAAAAAAATAGGAATTGATATTTCACTCCATCGTTTTAGACTCTACAGTTTTTAAATTTATCTAGATTGGTCAAACTTATCAGTATTATTTATATATTTTTTATTTTATTATTAGAAAATAAATGTCACATACATAAAATTATTAATGTTGACTTTACATATTGGAGATAACTTTTGAAATCAAAAATTTTTCTTTTAACATTCATCTTATGTGTATAGACATTATATTAATTAATTGACATGTGTTAAAAATTATTAACCGTCAAAAGACTAGCATTAGAGATGCTCTTATTGTCGTAGGCCGGAGTACCTTTGTTTGGTTATTTGTATTTTGTATTTGTATACTCTAACTTGTGATCCACACGTTTATATTATATTGTAATTAATATTTTAGTTACTTGTACGATTTCAACTTTTGTTAGTGCAATTTGAACCTGCTCAATGTTATTCCTAATACAATCGTTTATTTTTTTTAATTTGATTTGTTATTAATTGTTTCCAACATAATGGAAACAATAGGTAGTCTCGATTTATACAAATTTGGCAACTTACTCAAGAAGATGTCGTTAAATTGGATTTAATTCATTTAATGGTGCATTAAAGTTCGTCTTTGAAGAATATTGTAGGCTTGATTTACATTTCGTGTAGATAATCTGATCATTTTGAATTTCTCAAATCCATTTAAAAGTGAGTAATTGTAGGCTTGATTTACATTTCGTGTAGATAATCTGATCATTTTGAATTTCTCAAATCCATTTAAAAGTGAGTAAGAAATAGTATTTCGGAGTTGAACGGTTGTTAGGTGTATTTTTGATTACCCCACATTGAATAATAATCAATATGGAATGAAGTTTAAAATTGATTACATTTTAATGAGGGGACATCAAATGGCCCATCGAATATTGTGGACTTTGTGTATTTTTAGTTACACTTTATTATATTAAAAATTAATTACACTTTATTATATTTTTTTAATCTAACTTAATAGTATTTCAAGACTTATATTACAATATTTTATAACATTTCTATTATTTTTTTCATCTTTAAATTTATTAAGTAATTATTCATGATTAGATATTTATTTTCTATATTTATTTAACTTGATTTATAATTTTTAACAACTTATATTATTACTCTATATTATATTTAAAGTTTTTGTTTTTTAAATTTATTAAAATAATTATATAGAGGTATTGTGGGGTAATTTTGATTTATATAGGGCTAAGAGTTATTGAGAGAAAAATAACTACAACCATATATGTTTAAAATTATAACATAATTAAAATCGCAAGTGGACTAGCGGTATGTGCGTTATTGTTCCCTATATTTGATCTCCCCCGATTCAAATTTTAGGTGTTGGCCCCTGAACCTCAAGGTTGTTAGAACCAAGAAAAAAAATTTAAGTTACAGGAATCGACACATCTAAAATGGAGCGAGGAGAATGCTACATGTGTCAACCGAAATAACAATTAGCCAATAAATAAATTAAATTAAATTTCAACTCAATTAATATAATAGGATTGAAGAATAAGTATTTACGGAGACGGTGAAATATTAAGTTTACAAAACAAACCACCTAACAAAATTGTAAAGTGAAATACAATTTTAATTCTAAACATTTTTTACGTTACCAACTTTATCCCCACTCTATAAATACCAGATTCCAAAAATTAACATATCATTAATTAATTCAGTGATTAAGAGAACATGATAACTAACGGTTTCATGATCTTAGCTTTTCTAAGCCTTGTTTCTCTATCAGTAATATATGGCCGTTTTCTTCCCAATGAAGAAGACGGCGACGGCATTGCCCCAGCGCCGCCGGGAGGATTGTGCCCCGCCGTCACCATATATGACTTCAAATGCAAAGAATACAATGTAAGTAATATTATAATAGTATATTGTTTTAAAAACGTTAAAAATGCAAAATTGATAATTAACTGAAAAGAGGTATATGTGTTTTCAGGTGAAGACTGACGATGGCTACATATTGAGTGTCCAAAGAATTCCACAGGGCCGGGCCGGGTCGGGCGGCGGCAGCCAGCCGCGGCCGCCGGTTTTGCTGCAGCATGGCCTTCTTGTAGTAAGGCTATCAATTTCTAAATAATATCATATTTTAAAGTTAGGGGCAGGATATGCCAAGTCTGTTTAAATTAAACATGATGTTATTAAATATTAGTATCATGTTTAAATAATAATTTAAATATGCAGGATGGGATGACGTGGCTGGTGAATTCTGCAGAACAGTCACTTGCTATGATGATGGCTGATAATGGGTACGACGTGTGGATTTCAAACCTCAGAGGAACCCGGTTTAGCAAGCGACACGTGTCTCTTGATCCTATTCAACAGGTAAAAAACCATTGGATGCGTATTTACCTAAACCATAATCATAAATGCACAATATTTACCTTATATTATGTCAAGTTCCATTATGTAATTAAATAGATTTAATTTAATTATTAAACAAGCCGTTTCAATATTCTTTTAAAATCAATATTATAATTAGACTTAAAAAGACGTTCCCTTGATAACTGTAATTTTGTGTAATTTATAATTTAAAAAAATGCTTTTTATACAGGAATTTTGGAATTGGACATGGGTTGATCTCGCGAATCAGGACTTACCAGCTGTCATTGATTTAGTGTTCAATGAAACAGGGCAGCAAATGCACTACGTCGGCCATTCTATGGTAGTAATTACTATAATTGTCTATTTAATTTGAACAGTGTACTAATTAATTAATTAATTAATCATCAACAGGGAACTTTGATAGCTTTGGTTTTATTATCTGAAGGCAAACTTGAGAATGTTAAATCTGTAGCTTTGTTATGCCCAATTGCCTATCTATCCCATGTCACAAGCCCAGTTGCTCTTGCCGGAGCAGACCTTTTTATTGGTGAAGTAAGCTTTTATTTATTTAATTTTACATGCCTTTAAATCTGTGTAGTTCGATTTCTAACATCTTATTTTTATTTTCTATAGCTTGGTGAAACGATTGGCGTTGTAGAATTTGATCCCAAGGGGTATATTAAATATATAAAACTTCAAAAATAAAAAATATATGTATACTAACATGTAAATTTAATTGTCTTTCTTCATCTAATTTATAGACCGGAAGCTGATAACTTTCTCAATATCGTTTGTACTACGGTGGTGGACTGTGAGGACTTGGTAACTGTTGTTTCTGGTATTGTATTTAATTTAATTTAATTTTACCTCTGTTCTTAATTTCATTCTCTTGTATTTATTATTATTGGTTTTCTATAAACATAATTTGCTAACATTAATCTACAGGACAAGATTGCTGCCTGAATTACACGACTGTTGAGAGTTTCATAGAGAATGATCCTCAATCCACCTCAACCAAGAACCTGGTTCATTTTGCTCAAAGTCAGTTACAGTTAATTATAAAATTACTATATAGTATATAGTTAAATTATATTTTATTTTTTGAAAGTTTTACCTCTCGATTTAATTGCATTATATTCCATTGTGAATTCCTAAAAAACAATTTAATCATGGTGTGTTGAATATTTGGCAGATATTCGAAATGGAGTCCTGTCCAAATTTGACTATGGAAATGGGTGCGACAACATGGTACACTACGGTGTAGCCTCGCCTCCTTTATACGATTTAACCAATATTCCACCTGATTTCCCACTCTTTATAAGCCATGGAGGACAAGATTCGCTGTCTGTTGTTGAGGATGTTGCTAAATTGCTCGACGATCTTAAAACACACGACCAAGACAAGCTGCAACTGCAATTCATAGAACAATATGCACATGCTGATTTCATTATGGCTGTTGATGCCAATGATCTTGTGTATAGTCATATTATTGATTTTTTCCGAGAACATAATTAATTAATTAATCGATTGATTACAAGGTGGTGGTGGTGAAGGAAATAAATAATCCAAAATTTCCAACATTACTTAGAGCATTAATCTTGTGTATAGCCATATTATTGATTTTTTTCGAGAACATAATTAATTAATTAATCAATTGATTACATGATGGTGGTGGTGGTGGTGGTGGTGGTGGAGGAGGGAAATAAATAATCCAAAATTTCCAACATTACTTAGAGCGTGTTTGGTTAAGATGCTTTCTAACTCCTTAAAGTAGTTTATAAGATATTTGAGAGTTTATAAACTTTTATCAGTGTTTGATAAATTTTTTTAGAAACTTATAAGCTCCTAGAATAAGAACTAGGATTTTATAAGCAATTTTTAAAAAAGTTGGGGAACTGCTTATTTTGAAATTTGTTCTTTAACTTTAATAATTTTATTACATTAATTAGTGGTGAGCATTCGATTAGTTCATTCCAAAACCGATTGAACCGGAAAAATATCAAAAAGTACATAAAGTTGCAACCGAACCGAAGGCGGGGGCGGGACGCCTACCCCGACCCCGTCCCCGTCCCTGCTTGAAAAAGTCATCCCCATTCTCGCTCCGCATCCGCTTCAAACTAAGCAGGTATCCTCGCCCCCCGTCCTCGTGGGTATATTAGTTGCCCCGCCTCCGCCCACAACACTCAATCACCCGCCGCCTTCCGTATACCCGGTTCATACCCGCTTGTACCTGCCTAGATTTTATTACTTAAAAAATTTTAAAAAAAATTATGGAGCTTGATTTTTAGGTTTACTTAAATATAAAAAAAGAAAATTATAAGAAAATTCAAATAGTGTGATAAACATTTAGTCTATTACATTTAAAAATAATTCAAAATTTAAAAAAATATTTAAATAATAATATATGCGGGTTTGAAACGGGTCTCGAATGGGGACGGGTACTCGATGGGGGGAACATTATCCCTATCCCCGTACCCGCCCCCGCAAAAATCCGCAGTTCCATACACGCCCCCATCCCCATCCCCGCCGGGGAGGGGGCGGTCGGGTTCCCGTTTTAACCGGGTTTATTGTCATTCCTAAATATAATCTTAGAACCGAATTAAAAAAAACAAGAAAAATAAAAAACGAAATGTTTAAAAAATTGCAAATCGAACCAAATTGGGAATAGGCTTAAAGCTGAAACAGAACCGAGTTATAAAAAAAGAAAAACAAGTAATATATATTTTTTATATTTAAATTATGTTTATGTTATTTCGATTATTATTACACAAAACCCAAATCGAACTGAATAATCAATTTTTTATGATCTTTAAACCGAAAACCTAACCGAAATTTCCGATTCGATCGATTTTTTTTTTTTGAGTTTTTTGTTCAATCCTTCCAATAATGTCATTATTAAAATGTTATAAATCATTTCATCTTATTTTATCCCAACACTTCAAATATTATAAGCTCTGAAACATCTTATAACATATATAATCTTATAGGCACTTTTAAATAATTAACATTACCAAACACCATCTTATAGCTAATATAGTTAATTTACAGCTTATAGCTTTTGATTATGAGGGTCATGAAGGTAAGTTGTTCTCACTATTTTGGCATTAGATTAAAGGTTGTGATCAATTAAATGACAACTATAGTTTCCCACATGACTTGCGGCTTGAGATTTTGAGCCCTAATTTTCCATTTTAGTCCCAATATCAAAAATTGCAATGAAAAAGAAAAAAACAAACTTCTAGTTAGACCAGAGGTAAATTATACACAAAAAAACGTGGCCAAATGTCAATCATGTGAGACCGTAAGTTAAAATGTAACTAGTATTACACCCGTGCGTTGCAAGGGGGAATAATTATAATGTTTAATTTATCAAATATTTAATGTTATTTTTGAGTAAATAGTATTAATAAATAAGTGGTTATACTAATTTAAACAAAAGCAGCATAAGATAAAGAGTAAAATAATAAATATAAGAAATTGAACAATTAAACTTATACACAACATTATTCGCAAAACTATTATTAATCAAATTCTTATAATTTATAAATTATGAAATACTTTCTTGTACACAACATTCGTAATTTTTTCCTACGTTTATTTTCATCATCGCAAATCAAGATTTTTAAACCTTTTCGCTTCGTGACCCTTGATATCGCAACATACAGTTGATCATGACTGAAAACAGGCTTTTTCAAGAAAAGTCCAACGTGGGATAGAGATTGTCCTTGACTTTTATTAATTGTCATTGCATACGACAAAATAACCGGAAATTGCCTCCTTTGAAACTTAAACGGCAACCTGTGATCCGATGGTGTTACGGTCATTCGCAGGATGAGTACTAATTCATCCGCATTACTTCCTTGGAGAATCGTTGCCTCCAAAACATGATCACCAAGTTTCGTAACTACCAATCTAGTTCCATTGCACAAACCAAGTGAATGATCAATATTTCTCAACAACATGATTGGAGTACCAACCTTCAATCGTAGCTCATGATTCTGCAACCCAGAACACTTGATTGTGTTCAAAAACTCAGTTGAATGGACGTCTTGCAAAATGTCAACATTTGCATCGGACTTGCACGCACTATCTGAGCTCAAATATACCTTACACTCCCCTTCATTCAATGAAGTCATATACTCATTGATTAAATTGACCACATCAAGTGTTGGTGCAAGAATAGCTCGGCCCTCCAAATAAACCAGAACATTCAGCATTCGTTCCAAATTGCGGATAAGTGCTGGCCACAATTGATGCAATAGGGTCACCATCATCCAACAACAATAAATCCTCTGGGATGTTGATTTCAACTATGCCATCATTTGATCCTCCAACCGTCCCATCTCCAATGCTATTTATCCATTGAGAAAAATCTTTCAATTCATTCGAATCAGGCTCTGAGCTGAGATTTTGAAACCTCATATTCTTTGTCAATCTCAGAACCTTACAGTGTCTCCATAAGTGGGAAGAATTTATGGTTGCATGCACTATGTCTGGCCTAGTTCCCTTGGGAATAACCGGAAGAATTTGGTGAAAATCTCCACCAAGTACAATAGTTTTACCTCCGAAGGGAATATCTCTAGCATTTGGATTCTTGAATCCCATAATATCTTTCAATGTTTTGTCTAATGCCTCAAAACAATGCCTTTGCATCATTGGAGTTTCATCCCAAATTATAAGTTGTGCACGCACCATTAATTCCGCAAGTGGGGTCCCCTGAAAAACCCCACACGATGATTCTTCATGGAGATTGAATGAGACTTTAAACCTAGAATGACCGGTTCTCCCCTTTGGAAGAAGAAGAGAAGCTATCCCGCTAGATGTCACATTTAATACAATCCCACCATTAGATCTCACTGCTGTAGAAAGAGTCCTCCAAACAAAATTTTTCCAGTTCCTCCATATCCATAAACAAAGAATAATCCGCCATTTGTTGAAGAAACCAATTTCATGACCTCGTCATACACGTGTTTTTTATCCTTATTTAGATTTTTAAATAAATTCGCGTGTTCTTCGATGAGGGCATCACGATCATAGTCCAACTCCTCAACAATAAATCTATTAAAAGAAGTATTAGAGTCAACCTCAGTTGGAATTGGTATTGGAGGAAAGTCCTTTAAACTCTTCCCTATGCCCTGCAACAACTTGTCCACTTCCAATAAAGCAAGGTTTTGAATTTCAGCATCGCTCATCTGAAAATCTGTTCAAAAAATAAAAATAAAAATAATTGTACTCGAACTAATTTATGTGAAAAAATACTTAAGAGAACACCATAAAAAATGGATATAATTGAAGTTTACTAATCAATACCTTTGTTATTTCTCAACTTTTGTTGTTTGTATAAAATATCATCTGATAAATATTTCCAATATTTTTCCCACAGTTTTTCCGGTCGAGATATAGATTTGAACGCAAGCAATGTCATGAATAAGGATCTAACAGACTGTGCAGATCCCCAATAACTTGCTTCTTCGATGCCATCGATATATTCCCTATCATCATCAAGTAGCCCAACTGAGTAGCACGCATCACGATATGTATCGTGTTGCTTTCCGTTCACTTTTTTTAAGTCATCGTGACATTGAGCTCCTCGAACAACATTGAGGAGGCACCTAGCATAATAGTTATCACCGGAACATGGGGGAACATAATACAGCCGAGCAATTTGCAATCTTTGTTTCCTAGGGGTCCACTCTTCTTTTTTTGTGTTCCAAACAAAATGCTGAGGAAACTCACTATACAACAAATTTCGAGCTTAAGGATATTTCTGGTAGCCTCAAACCAACCCAAAAACATTGTATGAAGTGCTGACTAACGTTTCATCACATCGTCCAATGAGTCATTATCATTATACAAAACTCTTTGCTCCACTGGGAGATGAAAACTCAAGCGTAGGATCGAATGATTCTTATACTGAATTTCATACCCAAAGATTCTCCAAGCCGCTTCACATGGAGAAATGTAACGACAATCGTAATACATGTCGATCTCATCAATTTCTGGCTTCTGCCCATCATTGTTACCACTCTGGTAAAATATTGTCGTGACCCTATCATTTCTCTTGTTCACGTATTTGAACAAATATTTGATTGATCTAGACTGATTACACATTCGCGTTCATGTGTGCTCCATACTTTAGCCACAAATAACGATTGTGTGGCACAACCCACTTATTGTTCAGAGGAATACCATTTTTTGTTACCGTCCGACCAGTATTTCTACGTCTGTACACCGGGTAACCATCATAGTCAACTGTAGTAGAGTCAACGAACCTCTTTGGATAATGTTTTGAGCATTTCTCATCCACCATGCATGGAGAAGATTTTCTCAAATGCCCACATGGACCATGAATCATCAACTACGAAACTGCTGCATAATACGTTGGATCTTCCTCTTCATCCGGAATCTAGGCTAAAATGATTCGATCGATACTGCTTGCATTAGGGTATTTATCATCTTTTGATAGAAAAAGAAGAATGTGCGCATGAGGAAGTCCTCGCTTCTGGAACTCAACGGTGTAGATAACTATATAATATGAAAAGTGAACAAATGAAAAACAAATAAATAAATAATAATTCGATGATGTACATACTTATTTTCAATAAAATAAAATTTACTAAACGTATATAATTTGATATGCTCACCGGAAACTATATTTCCAAATACTTGGTTGTCACGTAAATCTCTGATTAAGCCGTTGAGCCGAACTTTTCAATTCCTTTCAAAATTAAATTCCGGTTAAGCAATGCGTGTCTATATTTGAAAGGTTTTAAGCTCGCCCGCAAGAGAACGGGGTCACTTGTAGACTTGACAAGTTAACTCGGGTCGATCTCTCGAGGAATGGGAATTGGATTAAACGATGTTTATTATACTAATAACACAATTCTATCTCTAAAAACACGCGAACTCAAGGGGTTTTGTAATTGTTTAGAAATCAATAAAGAAAGTAAGACGAACTCTTCTTGTCTCGAGGGTGTCAACCTCTCGACAAGTTATAAGAAAAACAACTTTTGTAATACTATTGCAAGCTACTAAACATCATTCCAACAATTGTAAACAACGATAGCGATTATCAATCAAATTGCTCCTAACAACTAAAGATCAACTTTCATTCCAAATACTAGATGTTTCACAAACTATAACTAAACCAACCATAATTCCATTCTCAATCCAATAGTTCAAACAAAATCAATAATTCGAAAACACAAAGATATGAATCCAAATCACCAAAACTTTAACAATCTACTAACGAATCATTACTAACTATTGTTCATATCAAATTATAGACCAATTTATTTCAAAATCTTCAAGACTATGAGTTTAGAGATTACTGATCGTTGAACTATTTTCAACGAATGAAGACAATGAACGAAAACACTCCGAGTTGCGTAGAATCCCTAGACTTGTCACGAGCCCAGAATCCTAGCGAAGAACCACGGCTGATGCCAATCGGACCTTGATACGACCTTGCACGGATTTATACTAGAGGCATGAGAGATGTGTCAATTCTCTCCGCCCCTTTTTGGTGTTGTGTGGTGTTTTTGGCTTCTAAAAATGCTTCTCTCCCCGTACGTCTCTGCAAACCCTAGCCTCCCTCCTTTTTAAAAGAAATCCCAGCCGTTTCGTAACTGAAATCTCCAGAAATCAGACTCGTAACGTTTTTGTCCGATCGGTCATGTTCCTCGTTCGATCGGTCATAAGTTTTTGTCTTTGCATCCGCTCGGTGCGCTAACTCTCCCGGTCGGTGTGCGGGTACCCAGTTCCACCGATCGGAGAGATGAACTGTCCGATCGGTGAGTGTCCTCGTAGCTATTTGTGAGCTTTTTCCTTCAATCTTCGTGTTCCGAATCTTCCAGACGTTCTAACTGTATGAGAAAACCTCAGAATTATTCTCGTTTGAATCAATTGTCGATCAATAAGCCTGAAAATTAAGTGAAGAGATGGAAAATGCAAGACAATGCAATTTTAGCCCTAGTCTTAACTCGGAGAAAGGATAAAACGACTAAAATAAGACTCAATTAATTACAGATTCGTGACAAAAATGTACGAATCAACCACCCCATGCTTAATTGGTTTGTTCGTCTTCGAACAAACGAAAGAATCAAAATCAAGAAAAATGATGATAGTAAGAGCTTAGAGTCATGTCGTGCATATATGGTTTAGTTTTGCAATTATAAACACTTTTGTCGAAAACCACCAAGCTAACTCGGGTAACTATTTCACCTTGAAACCAAAAGAATGCGTCCTCACAAAAGGGAAATATATATAATGGTGCAATCATTCGCTCGTGTTTTCCAAAGTGAAAGTGTATACGCTCGAATCAACATAGACATGCATTCAACGACTTGTGAAAATCAAAGACTCGTACATCGCATACGTGTGCACATTTAATCAAGGATCGGATTAGGGCTTTCTAGGGTTGTAATGTAGGCTCTTTGGTAAGGTATGTCATATATAAAGATGTGTGACTACTTGCTAACAAACGCAATTGATAACTCACTCAATCCAAAATTTTAAGCATAGAGCATAATTTTGCTCCTCATTCTTCCCAAACAACCATATACCATTATTTTTAGCCTTTTATAACTAAGACTATTTCTAACCCAAAAACCCAAATATTTTGCCTTTATAAATAGGCTTTATTTTTAACATGTAGATGCTCTTATGAATTTAAGCACCCTTAATTTCCATTTTTTTTCCTGCTTTCTTTTTTTTTCTACTTTTCCTTCTTTCTTCTTTTTTTTTTTAAATTTATAATAGTATCCCACTAATTCCCACCCTGCAATCGTCATATCACATTAACCAATGATAAATAAAACTCTCATCTCACAAACATAAATGAAATAAGAGCTACAATTAAGCTCATGGCTAACAAAGAGACGGAATAAAAGCTCAAAGGGGCTCATTAGGAATTTATAGTAGTTTTTATTTTTGAGTATGGCCGGAATCGGGTTATATATGTGCCTATCGTCATTTCAAAAACCAAATGTACACATGCGACTTAAGAGACCTTTTCAAAACACTTATCGAATCAAAGCATGATGTTGATAAACACACAAGGCTTCTTACCAGGGTTTAATTCAAACTCTTGGAACAAGGTGATCGAGTTTAAACAGGTGTTGCGAAATGGTTATCGACTAAATGTTATTTTAATATATATATATATATATATATATATATATATATAAGTAGATTTTGAAAACATAGCACTTAATCAAGCTCTAAAGACTCCACTTATTGCTTATCAAATGATTCCGACAGGCATGCCAATACAAACACAAGTAATCATGGGCAATCAACACAGATTGACGTAAGTGGTTGACCGAAAGTTGCTCACGAATGGTTCATGCATGGAATCTAAATGTTTGAAAACGGTCAGCAGTATAATGTCCGATCGGTCTAAAGTGAGCACCGATCGGACTGTAGTCCAGTGTGTTTTGACCGATCGGTCAAAAGTGAGCACCGATCGGACTGCTAGCCAGTGTGTTTTGGCCGATCGGACTGCTACCCTTCCCCCTCGTGAAAGAGTGAGCAATCTCCCGGTTGCTACCATATGAATATTACAAGAACGTAAAGACCAATGCATGCAAAGTGAGTAACCAAAAGTAGATATAGTCGCCACACGCAGAAAGGAAAAATTATTTACAAAATTCGAATAAATATCCTACAAAGCAGTAAAAAGAAAAGGAAAGAGTGGTGATACAGCTGGGGCGTGGGCCCGCCTACTGGTCCATGTTGTTCGGAGGTGGAGGTGGATAGCGGTGCTCGAGACGAGAGAGACGTTCGTCGATCGCAACAAGGTAGTCATGATTAGCCTCAACACTTCCAGATAATCGGGCGAGATGCTGAAAAGTTTCCGCCCAACTATTGCCTAAGTTTGTCAATGTGTTACGGAAGTAACGAGCCTCCTCTCGGGCTTCCTCCCGTGCGGTCCAAGCGTCCTGGCGAGCGTTCCTTGCATGCTCCTCTTGGTTAATGCGTAATTCCCCCATTTGAGCAAACATACGGGCTTGGAAGTCTTGCTATTGCTGCCACTGTTCGTCAGAGAAATAAACGCCACCTCCATAATTGTCTTGCTCGTAAACATGGGAATCAGTGTTCCCATTTCCTCCCTCGTTCTCGTTTGTGTTTTGCTCCTCCTCATTCTCTTCATTAACATCATCCTCGTCAGTTTCGTCGTCCTCCTCATCCTCCTCATCGACATCGGAATCCTCGACTTTTTCAAATCGCTCTTTATCGCCGTCCATCAAGAAGGTTGGAATAGAAACGCTTCGCCCCTCAATCATGCGGCTTTCTACCATCATTGCCACACTCGGGTAAACGATGTC
>BMAC01000820.1:419958-437327 GCA_014905375.1 Phtheirospermum japonicum | reverse complement strand
GGACAGTCAACGGAGACTGACGCCAACGCTTTACGAGGTGGTTAAGAAAGAAATTTTTAAGCTTAAAGATGAAGGAATCATTTTCGCCATCTCCAACAGCAAATGGGTGAGCCCAATCCATGTGGTTCCAAAGAAAGGAGGTATCACCATCGCCGAAAACGCAAAGGGAGAGATAGTGCCAACCCGACTAACTACTGGTTGGTGTATGTGCATCGATTATAGGAAGTTGGATGCGGCCACTCGAAAGGATCATTTTCCTCTATCGTTCATCGATCAACTCCTGGACAAACTTGCGGGACACGAATTTTACTGCTTTTTGGATGGCCTTTTGGGATACTACCAAGTGGACATCGCTTCGGAAGATCAGAGCAAGACAACGTTCACATGCCCTTTTGGCACATTCGCTTTTCGAAGGATGCCCTTTGGCCTGTGCAACGCACCAGCGACTTTTCAAAGGTGCATGTTCTCAATTTTCAGTGATTTTATTGATGACTTTCTTGAGGTTTTTATGGATGATTTTTCGATTTTTGGGTCATCTTTTGATCATTGTTTGTCTAATTTGTCAAGAGTTCTAGAACGATGCATTGAGAAAAATCTAACTTTGAGTTGGGAGAAATCCCATTTTATGGTAAAAAAGTGGCACTGTTCTAGGCCATGTTGTTTCTAAAAAGGGGCTGGAGGTTGATAAGGCAAAAATTGATGTAATTGAAACTCTCCCTCCACCTCGAGATGTTAAGGGAATTAGGATTTTTCTTGGTCGTGCGGGTTTTTATAGACGGTTTATCAAAAAAATTTCAAAAATAAGTCGTCCACTTTGCAAACTTTTGACTTTAGATACTCCTTTCATTTTTAATGAAGAATGTTTGAATGCGTTTAATGAGTTAAAAGCGAGTCTTACGTCTGCCCCTGTGGTTGTTGCTCCCGACTGGACCTTACCCTTTGAAATTATGTGTGATTCTTCTAATGAGGCGGTGGGGTCTGTTTTGGGACAACGTGTGGAAAAATTGCTTAGAGTTATATGCTAAACGATGCTCAACGTAATTATACCACAACTGAAAAAGAACTATTGGCGGTCGTATTTTTGCTTGACAAATTTAGACCGTATATAGTTGGAGCTAAGGTAATTGTACATACTTATCATGCTGCCTTACGCCATTTGTTTTCCAAACCGCAAAGTAAGCCACGCCTTATTAGGTGGATTTTGTTGCTACAAGAATTTGATGTGGAAATAAAAGATAGACGAGGTTGTGAAAATGTTGTGGCGGATCACTTGTCTAGAATGGTAGTTGAGGAGAATGAGGGGGAGAAATTTATGATTAACGATCTTTTTCCTTATCAAAATGTTTTTAATCTTGAGCAATTAGTCACCCCTTGGTACGCTGATATT
Source organism: Phtheirospermum japonicum (assembly GCA_014905375.1). Classification (NCBI taxonomy): domain Eukaryota; kingdom Viridiplantae; phylum Streptophyta; class Magnoliopsida; order Lamiales; family Orobanchaceae; genus Phtheirospermum; species Phtheirospermum japonicum. Next base: position 435,940 of record BMAC01000820.1, on the reverse strand, counting down.
GTGAATTATCTTATTTGCAAAATTGTGCCTAACCATTTATCCTACAAAGAAAGGAAGAGATTTTTGAGTAAATTCGGGGGCCATTTATCCTACGCTGATATTCTCAAATTCCTCCAAGAAAATATTTTGAGTAGATTCGGGGTGCCGAAATCGATAATAAGTGATGGAGGGAGCAATTTTTGTAACAAGGATTTTGAAAAGTTGATGAAGAGGTATGGGGTTCGACACAAGGTAGCTACGCCTTACCACCCTCAAACGTCTAGCCAAGTCGAAACGAGCAACCGTCAGCTTAAGGCCATTCTCGAGAAAACAGTCGGGCCGAGTCGAAAGGATTGGGCAGTCAAACTTGTCGACGCACTGTGGTCATACCGAACAGCCTACAAGACAGTGCTTGGAATGACTATGGGAAGGCTTGCCATTTGCCCGTTGAGCTAGAACATCGAGATGGTTGGGAAATTCGGAAATTGAACATGAATTATGACGAGGCTGGCGAGTATAGGAAGTTGGAACTAACTGAACTTGAGGAGATAAGAAACGAGTCCTATGAAACTGCATGGAGGAAAAAGAAGATGACCAAAGTCTACCATGACCGGAAACTCGTCAACAAACATTTGGAGGTAGGTAAGTTAGCCCTACTCTTTAACTCACGGTTTAAACTCTTTCCAGGGAAACTAAAATCAAAGTGGAGTGGACCGTTCGTAATAAAAGAAATCAACGAGTTTGGCGCTGTTACCCTTTACGATGAGAAGCGAGACTCGACATTTCAAGTTAATGGGCACCGAGTGAAATTGTACCGTGACGGAGAGTCAACAAATCAAGATCGCGAAGTATGGGCGATGGGGGACCCACCTCCGCTGGCAATTTAATCACGGCACAGTTGCGTCGAGCAAACGACGTTAAAAGATGCGCTTCTTGGGAGGCAACCCAAGCTACTGTATTTTCTTTATTTTTAATTTTCTTTTATTTTATTTATTTCTTTTTCTCTATTTTTTTTGTAAGTGTTTGAACAGGATTTAGGTCGGGATAAGTCTAATTCATCTTTTGAAGAATGGAGAACTGCTAAAAATCAGCCTGCAGCCGCGTCGACCGACGCAGCGTCGACGCGGCATCGACGCCTCCTGGGCGCACGCGTCGACTGATGCGGCAATGACGTGGAAATGAAGTTGCCTGGGCGCGCGCATCGACGCGGCGTAGACGCCACCTGTGCGCGTGAGAAATTTTTGGTAAGTTTTAGCTGCGATTTTTGGGAGTTTTATTCTAAATAGGAGAGTGAATTTAAGGGATTTATTTGCACGAAATTTGTCAAGATTGGGGACAAGATCTTTTGTCTTAATGGAGTTCTAATTAGATAAGGAAACTAAATATCTTCTACCTTATCTTTAATTGGAGTGAATTTAGGATTCCTATTTTTAAGGTCTTTTGACACCTATATAAACCCAGCCCTCCCACTCTTTATTTTATTATTCTCAAAGCTTTTCATCTCTTCTCCCCCCCAAATTATTTTCGCTCCCAACCTCTTTTTCCTTACCATGAGGCCAATTCCACGAACCACKAAGAACRACGAGAAGAGGTGYATGKTGAGGGAGGAACACAACGAGAAGGTGAACCAGCTGCATGACGAGGTCGAGAAGGCGAACGATTTGGTCGGAGATTATCAGTTGGATGAGGTTAACTATACCCTCCAACTCGAAGCTTTTAAGCAGCAATTGTGAAGGGAGGAGGTGATCAACGATGGGTTGAGGAACATGAACCTTCAACTAAGGACCACCATTCAACGCTTGAGGGGAATTGAGCACAACCTCGGACAGCAAAGGGAGGACCTTGACGAACGTACCTTGACCAAGAACGAGCTCCGTGATGCACTTCTCCTAGCTCGAGAGACGATTGCCACCTTGACTAAGAGCAACAATGAGATGATTTGGGAAATGCTCCATTTATCGGGGGAGAACGATGTGAAGGACAAGCGCCTGAAGGAGGAGGAAGCCGAGATGAAGGAGGCGGCAGCCGAGATAGAGAGTTTGACTCAAGATGGAATACGTTTCTTACGAAGTAACCATGCACTCCGTGGGGAGAAGGTTGACCTCTTGCAGCGAATTGAGGAGTTGGAGGCCTACATCAAAGAGTTTAACGTGAAGACCAAAGCGAACGAGGGGAATTTGGATTTTTGGAAGCGGCGCTTGGATGAGGCTAGCGAGAAGATCGTCGCGTTAGAGCGTTTGGGATCCAAATCCCCTTAGACTCTTAGGAGCTTGCCACTATTTATCTATTTATGTTTTTCCATTATCGGGTCATGGAATTGTCTTTCCACCTTATCCTGTTTCGTTTACTTTCGGTTGTCTACGTGTTTCGTTTTACCAATTAATAAAATTTTATTTTTCGTATGCCTTGCTTTTTCATATTTGTTGCACACGGGCGTTCTTATTTTCTTGTGAGATTGTGCAGTTGTCCATGGTTAAATATCACTCATAACAAGGGGTAAATCGCTGAAATACGAACGGTAACAATTTTTCGCCAACCTGCTGTCGCGTCGACCGACGCGAGCGACGACGCTCTGTCGACGCATTACTGACTCGCGTCAGTCGACGCTATGTCGACGCCATGTCGACGCCGCCTGCGCTTCGCGATCGGGCTGCCCTGGGCGGAAGCTTTGGTTTTCGATAGCCGTTTTGTTCGATGTTTTGCTGAAAGAGCAGTGGCAATGATCTCATATATTTATTATTGCTAATTTTTATTCTTATTTATTTTTCTTTTTGGTTGTTATGTTTTGAGGACGAATCCATTCACGCGGCTCTGGGAACGTGAAGTTGCACAACTTCAATGAACAAGACTCGTCCATTCATTTTTCAGGGACGTTTTCTTACCCTTTCCTTGTTTGAATTGCTTTTCTTTATGTTTATGGCAATCAGGGGATTGCCGGTTTTTCAAGAGGGGGGGATGGTTGAGTATGATTAAAAATAATGTGCAATTTTTCAAGTTTTACATGATTGTGTTTGCTATTTCTGCGCTAATTTGTGTTTGTATGGCATGCCTGTCAAAGTTGGCTATATATGATTTGATGTTTTGGTCTTTGAGCGTGTATAAGTGCATAATCTAATTTTCAAATTATTATTTATATATTGTAAATGGTACTTGGACGCAATTGATTTCGCAAAACTTTAAAAGCAGCGTCAATTCAAAACTTTTTCATGCAAAAAGCCAGTGAGTAGCCTGAGTGTTTATCATCTTTGCATGTACTTGAATGAGTCTTGATTTGAAATCTCTTTGAAACCGCTGTGTGTAGTTGATTTGGAAAATGACGTTAAGGCACAAATAAAACCCTATTCCGGCCATATTCATAAATTATTAGCCACTATAAATTCCAAATGAGCCAATCATAGCCAAATAATCCATGCCTTTAGCCAATGAGTGGTTTTATCGAGTGGACCCCTACTACCCATTAAAAGCGTGGGGTAGGAGTTAGAAATTTTTATTGGTTATTAGTGTTTTGGAGTTCTTGTAAGAGATTTATGAATTTTTGTAATAAAGGATCACCATCCTTCAATAAAAAAAAAATAAAAAAAAAGACCCCATAAAACAGAATTAGAAGCGGATATAAAAGAAAAGAGAAAAAGGAAATAAGAAGGATGGTGAATTGTGTTAGTCATTGCCTACGCGTTAACGAAGGCTTGTGTTTATTATTTATTTTATTTTATGAGCCTATTGTTTAGAAGGCATGAGTTGTGTAAGAAGTGTGTTATGAGCTTCAATTGTGATTATGTGGTTTGAGCTTCAAGCCGGTTTAGAGAAAAGAGTTGAGAAATAGCCTATGTTAAAGGCTACGATATGAGTGTTTAGTGAGGTTTTTATTTTTGAACGAGGTGAAGCGTATTAGAATAGGTTTGGTGAGTTATTGATCACGTTAGATCGTGAGTTAACCACACGACTTATATTCCATACCCATCCAAAAAGCCTTACATTACAACCCGAAAAGACCTTTTTTGATTCTTTGTTCGACAACACACTTAATTTGCGATTGAAAAGAGATTGATTTTCGGTGCTTGTTTATTGTGCTTGCATTTGTATGATTTGAGCGTATACACGTCCTATGCAGAAAGTACTTGAGTGCTTGAGCGTTCACCCCTTTATATATTTCCTTTTTGTGAGGATGCATGAATTCGATTTTGAAGTGACAATGTAATACGGGAGGAGTGTTTGAAGTTGCATTGCATGTACCTATATTTTCAAAATTATTTAAGTAGCATAGCACGACTCATTGTTTGGACTGATTTTCATTTCTTGCTACACTTTGAATTTATCGTTCATTCGAGGACGAACAAACCAATTAAGCGTGGGGTAGTTGATTAGCACATATTTGTCCTTATTTTTAGTAGGTTTATAGCTTGTTTTTCTTATTGTTTATGGTATAAGTTGGGTAGTTTAAGCTCTATTTCATATATTTGTACTCTCAGCTTATTTTACCGCGTTTTGACCTAGATTGATGCAAATAAGTGATTATTTGTGATTTTTCACTTTACAGCAAAATAATCGGACGAGTTCGACGCATAATTAGATGAAGTTTATATTCACGAAATGGAGAACAAGCTTTCCAGTGAACGAGTAGCAACCAGATAAGAAAGAGACGGAGGCAGACGTGCAGCCGAGTCGACTGACGCGACCGACGATGCTCCGTCGACGCGAGTCATGACCTGCGTCAGTCGACGCAGCGTCGATGCTACTTGCTGAAGCGTCGATGTCGACGCATCTATGTCGACGTAACATCGACGCTACTTGCTGAAGCGTCGATGTCGACGCATCTATGTCGACGCAACGTCGACGCTACTTGCTGAAGCGTCGATGTRGACACACACCGTCGACGCACCCACCCAGTCGACGCGCGTGCCAGGAAGCACCGACGCCGAGCACCGGCACGCGTCAGTCGACGCACCGTCTACGCTCCATCGATGCGACGGCCCAGAATCGAGAATTTTAGGGTTTCTTATGCTCCAAGTCAAGAGAAATCTATTTAAACCCTTCCAAGTCCATCCCAAAAGACACTCTCCTACCCATATACACTGAATTCTTGATCGTAAGGTTCGAGAACAGCACCATACTCATCCCAATAACAACAAGTGATCAATATTGAAGATTCGTGGATCACCAAGCTTCAACTGTCCGTTCGCTATCCGTTCTTTGACCAAGATCATTCACCCCTCCGGAGTAGCTGGAGAATTTACTACGCTTTCTAGTTTAATAAGTACTCTAAACCTTTTATTCACTTTCTTAGTTTAATTTATGCAATTAAGTAGTAGTTTCTAATATTTGTTCTTGAGTTATTTGATGTTTCAAACCTTAGATATTTTTGGTATTGAATTCGTAATCTTTAGTTTAATTAATGTTTAGTTATCATTCATGCTTGGATTAGTTTACTTCGTTTACATTTCATTCTACATAATTGATGTTCGTTTATGCTGGTTAATTTAATTTAGAGTTCTTAGAATAATTTCTCTAGTTTATAACTTCAAATAGCTGAATTCAATTTCTCAGTTTTAATTATAGTTCTTGCGTTTTAAATTCTTAGATAATCAAACAATCAACCCCCCCCCAAATGTATGTGAATTTAAGTTGAACAAACTGTTTGAGAATTCCGATTGTATATTCCTCGAGAGACGACTCGAGTCAAGTTGCCAAACTACACGCGACCCCGTTCTCTTGCGGGCAAGCTATTGATCTTTTGACAAATTTTCATAAGTAGGCAACACAAAAGCTTGAATCAAAATTATATCTCGAATCGTGATATGTGGTTTTGGGAAAAAACTGCTCGAAACTCGAAACATAAGAGTTTGATGTAAGAAAAGGAAACGGTTCGTAGCTCGAAGAATCAGAATTGGGTAGAGCATATGAATCATAACCCGTGGAAAAAGGTACAAAAACCTGGGTTATAAGAATTTTCATTAAATGTTGGGCAATAGGAACTTTGTAGTTGATCAAAGTGATTAAGTGAAGCGTATGGATCATTAAAGCTTGAATTATAAGAAACCAAAGGTGGGACCCATTCAGACGAGTAGAACGACCCCATGAACTGATCTACTACTTCGTACCACATTTTCAAAGAATCAGGCTCTAAATTAGCCAACCATTCACTTGCCCGATCTTTTAATGTGAACATGAAAAGCCGCATCATCACTTGATCCCATGTAAGTCCGGAAAGAGGAAATGTGCTGGTTATAGTTTCATACTCTCAGATGAAATGGAGCGAGTCTTCGTTCGGAAATCCATGAAAAATCGGAAGTTGCTCGAGGTAAAATTCATCAAGATCATACTCCCGCATTGCAAAGCTCAAAGGAATTGTCGGTCGAAACCCACGCCAGTCAGACATTGGGCAAAACATCTTTTCATCGAAAGGTGGAGTGCATAAATCATCATATGGAGATCTCACTCGATAATCCGCCATCTTCAAATGAAAATCTCGAATCGTCAAAGATATGGATATAAGCACAATACTCAACAAACGAGATTACGCGTACTAGAAAGAACAAAAAGAAACAAAAAAAATAAAAACCACAATCGAACACAAACAAATAAACAATAATACAAACAAAAGTAAATAAAAGCAAACACCAAAAATCTTAGCCTTTAGCCTTCCCCGGCAATGACGCCAAATTTTGAATCGAACTTTTTTGCGTTTAAAATTTAAAGCTAAAGCTCGTCCGCAAGAGAACGGAGCTATTGTAGGCGATAAGCTGACTCGAGTCGAATCACAAGGAAGACTAATCGGAAACTATTTCGGTGTTCGATTTTATGTACATAGAAACTAAAATAAAAACTAAACTAAACACTCGATCCAATTTTGTTTGAGGTTTTCAAACATCTACCAGCAATAAAATTGAAAGCTTTTAAAATGATAAAGAAAACGAGGGTATAGTGTGCCAGAATCGTCTCCACGATCGAGGTTGTCAATCCCGATGGTTCTAAACGACCCTAAGCACACCAAACCGATAAATTTATCCAACAAGCATAAACATAATCAGCAATATAATCTCATCAACCATTTTCACCAAAGCATGAACATAAGCATAAATTAAGAACGAAAAGAACCGTAAAAAGATTACACTAAATTATGCTATCAAAGTTCAACATTAACATTCAAAGGAAAACAAAAGCTACACTATAAAAACTATTAAATAAAGTGCAGAAAAACTTATTATCTAAGGAAGCATCAGCCATCGAACGATCTTCAGCGGCGAGAAACGGCTTTGAAAGACAGACGGCATAGAAACGACGAAACTATGAACTATCTAACTCTAATTTTGCATGAATTAAATGGTGGCATGAACCGAGGGTCTTCTTTATTATTCTGACCTTTACCCCTCGTCCCAGCACTCTCAAAACGAAGAAACCACTGGCTTTTTATAGAATTTCGAAAATAACCGCTCAAACTGCAGGAGCGTCGACAGTGCGTCGATCGACGCGAGCTAGGATGCACGCGTCAACCAGGCAGTGCATCAATCGACGGAGCTAGGATCGACGCAATGGAACATTTGCGTCGACGGTGCATCGACGGTGCGTCGGTCGATGCAGGCCAAGCTTCACGCATCGACCAGGCAGTGCGTCGATCGACAGAGCTACGATCGATGCAACAGAACATTTGTGTCGATGGTGCATCAGTCGACGCGAGCCAGGCTGCGGGCATCGGCAGGACTCGGACACTGGGTAACCCAGTGTCAGCAAAGTACATTGCTCGTCCAATCTTCGTCGTCTCGAGCTATAACACTAAAATAAAGCAAAATTAGATTATTTCATATAAAATAAAGTAAAAACACATTAAACACCAAAAGAGACGAAAAACATCAAAAGGAAGAAAAACGATAAAAAGATAAACCTAAACACCCTAAAAGCACACAACATACAATGCAAAAATACATGAAAATCACATACAAATATGTACAAATCAGCTGCTCTCCATTTTTGAGGAACTGAGAGCTTCATTGAGAGAACAAGGTTCAGTTTCTTTCACCACTGAGACATTATACACTTTAGGTTTATGAATCCCCATCTTTGATATGGTAATCATGGGATGACATTGAGGAGCATGAGACATAGAACTCCTTGAGTTATCATCAATAGGGGGAAGGTGAACTACAAGTGGTATGGCTGGAATGCTATTTTCAGAGTCAGAAGAATCATTGCCGAAATATGAGGTGCTGTCTAATGCAGATGAGTGGTGATCATGCTGATCAACTAAATTGTGATTGGGAGGACTACTTTGAGTATTATTTTTACTCACTCTTGGATGAACCTTTGAATTTTCAAGAACATCTGTTGTGGGAATAATAGGAACAACCAAAGAATCATTAGGATATACAAATTTCTATATGTTCATCTTTACCTTGTAAGGAAACCTTCCTTCATCAAATACCACATGCCTATTGATTATAATCCTTCTGTCTGGCAGCAGTTCCTTGTACCCCTTGTATTGATTACTATATCCAAGATAAACTCTAGTGCATGATCTATATTCCATTTTATGCTTATTATAAGGCCTGAGATGAGGGTAGCACAAGCATCCAAAAACTCTCAATCTGCTATAATCAGGCTTGTGACCATAGAGCACCTCAAGTGGAATTTTAAGCTTAAGGGGCTTGCTAGGGACTCTATTTAACAGGTAAGTGGCTGTGACAAAAGCATCTCCCCAAAATCTCAATGGCAAATTTGATTAAGCTAGTAAGGATAATCCCATGTTCACAATATCCTTGTGCCTCCTTTCTGCAAGTCCATTTTGATGGGATGTATAGGCACAGGACATTCTGTGTGCTATGCCATTTTATTGAATGAACTTTCTGAGTCCAACTTACTCTCTTACACCATCACTTTGTACCATCTTTACCTTTTTACCAAACTGATTCTCTACTAATGCCTTAAAACTGGTAAAAGCAGTGTAAACCTCAGGCTTAGTTTTTAACAAATAAATCCATGTGAACCTGGAATGATGATCAATAAAGCTCACATAATAGCTACAACCATTAGAATTTTTGACATGGCATGGACCCCACAAGTCAGTATGGGTAAGATCAAAAGGAGCATCATGCACAGAATCTAAATTATTAAAAGGTAATTGATGACTTTTAGCAACTGCACAAGATTGACACAAACTGTAATCTTTATTGATATGGAAAGGGATATTCTCTTTCAACATTATCTAGATTTGTGTGTCCAAGGCTTTGATGCTAGAGGTCAAGACTAGAGCACTTGTTTATTTTGACATAAAATGAAAAGGGTTGAGAAACGAGACTTGCAGAATCTTTATTGTCAATCTTGTGGCTTTGGAGGTTGAACTGGTACAGTCCTTCCTTAAGGATGCCCTTGAGCATAATTTTTTGAGTTGCTAGATCCTTGACAAGACAAAAGGAGGGATGGAATTCAAAAAACATTCTATTGTCTCTAGCAAATTGTGAAACAGATAAAAGGTTTCTAGTAATGTTGGGAACATGAAGAAGATTTTTCAGAATGAAAGTTTTGGAATTAATGGACTTATCAGAGTTTCTGAGAAAGGAGTTACCAAAATGAGCAATGCTAGATCCTTCACCATTTCCCATCTGCGGCTTACTGTTCCCATGGTATTCTGAGGTAATGTTAAGATCTTCCAGCTCATTTGTCACATGATTTGAGGCTCCTGAATCAGGGAACAAGCTCATTTCTGATCCAACATCTGAGTCGCTATTCCGTCCTGGCATTTGAACAAAACTGAGGCTAGGGTTCTTCTTTGCAGTGTATTGACCACCTTGAGAGGGAGAAGAACCATTGTTGCTTTGATTATCATACCTATACCAGCATTTATCAGCTGTGTGGCTAGCTCCTTGACAGGTTTGGCATAAAGGTCTGTTGCCTTGGTTCCTTCCTCTCCCTCTTCCTCTGAATCCACTTCTACCTCTTGCTGATTGGTTGTTGTATCTTCCTCCTCTTCCTTGGCTGAAACTTGGATTAAAACCTCTATTATTCTGAGTCACAGAGTTAGCAAAGTGTTCGGATCCCTCTGAATTAACAACAGATCCTTGATTCATCTCCAACCTAGATTCATAGGTGAGCAGTAATGAGTGGACCTCAGAAAGTGTGTGAGGAGGATATCTTGATGTGACATTGACCACAACCGAATCATATTCTGATCCTAGACCTGTGAGTATGTGAAGGATCTGGTTTTGTTCAGAAACCTTATCACCATTAACAGCATGTAGATCACAACAACCTTTCACCTTGTTTATGTATTCTCTCATGGATAAAGTGCCTTTCTTCAAGTTCTGCAGCTTCAGTTTTTATTGCATAATCTTGGCAGATTTATTGGCTTGCAAAGTTTGCCTCTAAGGCTTCCCAGATCTCTTTTGAAGTGTTCAATCCAACCATTAGAATCATTATTCTATTAGACAAGGAGGATAAAATATAAGAAGCCAGGAGTTGTTCTGCCTCATCCACTGGAGATATTAAGGATTTGGCATGGTTTGGCCTGTTTGTTCATCAAGAACAAATTTTTCTGGAGCTACTGTGGTTCCATTGATGAATCCTTCAACACCATATCCTCTTATGACTGTAATGACTTGTTGTATTCAAATAACAAAGTTAGATTCATCAAGTTTGGTGGAAATGAGCTGGCTGTTTGGTTGAATGAGGGATGTTTGATTGTTTATAACATTGTTGTGTGTGTTGCTGTTCCAGACATGGTGATAAAAAGAAACAAAGACTAATGTATATATAGATTCATATGGCTCTGGTACCATGAAAAGAAAACATGAAAGTGACATGAAAGGAAAAGCTCAAGCCTTTAAACACAATAGACAAGATAAATTTGAAATCCATTTATTAGTTTCCTTCTTGGATATAATCAGTTTTTCTACATACATAAAACAACACAAGCAGCATGCTATGAATAAACCTAAGCTAGGGTTTCAACTGCTGCATGCCAGTTGTCATTCTTGATCATAGTCGTCCAAAGCATCACACATGTCACCTTGATACTTTAATCCGTTTAGGTTGTGTTGTAGTTTTGTGCAGCTGTCCCTTTCCTTTGCCTTTGGACAGTTGTTACACTTTGGCTTGTAGTGAAGACTGTTCACGCGCTCAATGGCTGCTGTTGGCTTCACATGCTGCACAGGTGAACCTCCTTTTCTTACATGCAGCTCATGCAGCTCAGGTGCACCAGCTTGTTTCACACCTGTCTCTGCACCAACTTGTTCGATCTGCACCTGCTGGAACATTATTATTATTATTATTATTATTATTATTGAATTCTTAAGAGGAGGAACATGGGAACGAGCTGTTACTCTTTAGCAGTTCAAATTATTTATTTGAGTTAATTACAAAAAAATACCTATGAGGTCTAGCTTTATTTAAAATTAATAAAAATAAAGAACGAACCAAGTTATCTTTGAAAATTAGTAACATCCCATTGATATTTATTTATATTTTTTCCCCTTACAAATGACATTGATGTTTTAGTGATTATTCTGTTTACTATTTTTGATATTTCATTCCTACATATCCTTTATTATAATTGGTATCTGATTTCTTATTATATATCAGACAAATGTTAGTTGCGGTATAGTTAATTAGCAACTACATTGGTTGATGCCATGCATATTGTATGCTTAAGATAAAGTATTTCTAATACTGCAAGAGAAGATGAGATTATTAACTGATCCGTTGGATAAAAAATCAACAAAAAAACTCTGCAAGTAATTGAAATGAAAAGACACTTTTTATATTTAATTAATTATCACCATTTTTCTCTCTTTTTTACTTTGCATCGGAGGCGTATGGATTTATGATCTATGATCCCTTCTGATATGATGTTACTCTTGTATTTTATTTTATGTGTCGTCCTTATGAAGGTTTGATGTATAGTTTAGATCTTCGGTTGGTTTTTTATATGTTAGTTATGAATATGTGATTAGGAATGTTGGACCTTTTTTCTCTAACTCTGAGGTTATAAAGCAGATTTTTTTTTCTTAAATAAAAAAAAACAAAAAAACTATGGAGACTGAACTGACTGAAAAGTCCCTTTTTTCCCTTTTCCTTATATTTTCTTTTTGCCCAAATAAAAACAGAAAAAAAAGTTTTGTAGGGTATTTATTTGGTAAGGTATCTTATCTGATCTTATCTCACTACAAAAAAATCCGGCATTACTGGCGGATTTCCTGGCGGCCAAAAAGCCGCCAGGAATGCTGGCGGACTTACTGGCGGAAAACAATGCTGGCGGCGTTACTGACGGACATGGCCGCCAGCAAAAGAGGGCGCCAGTAAACCGTCAGCGAATAATCGGGAGTTTATCCCGCTTTATTATACTGACGGACATTGCCCGCCAGTATATCGTTTTTGGCGTCGCTGACGGTCATGGCCGTCAGGATCCTGACGGTTCTGACCGTCAGGATATAAGTTTTAATTAAAAAATAATAATATATACGCTGACGGTCTTGGCCGTCAGGATCCAGACGGTCAACCCGTCAGCATATATTTTTAAAAAAATAAATATATACGCTGACAGTCAACCCGTCAGCGTTCCTGGCGGCCTATGGCCGTCAGGATTTTAACCTAAAATTCGGCCCAGCCCCCCTCCCCCGCTCACTTTCTCTCCTTCTCTTCTTTCCTTCTTTCCTCTCCGCCGAAAAAACGCCGCTCCCAACTCAGCCGTCTGTCGCCGTGCCGCCCATCGCCGTGCCGCGCCACTCCGCTCCGGTCCAGCCCAGCCGCCCGCGCCACTCCGCTCCGGTCCAGCCCAGCCGCCCGTCCCAGCCCAGCCGCCCGCCACCGCGTCCAGCCGCCGCCAACGTGTCCAGCCGCTCGACGCCCAGCCCCAGCCCCAGCCGGTCGCCGCCCCAGCCCCAGCCCCAACCGGTCGCGCCCCAGCCCCAGCCGTCGCCACCCGCCGCTCGCCGCCCGTCCGCAGCCCCAATGTAAGTTTTTTTATTTTTTTCATTTTTTTATATTATTTTTTATGTATTATTTTTTTTGAATTATGGATTTTTTTATGTAATTATGGTGGAAAGTGTAGGTTTCATTCAAAACAAATGTTTGGGAAATTTTGAGTTTGACGCCTTTTTTTTTGTTGTCGTTGTTGTAATTGGAATTGTGTTTTGTTAATGTGTGTCGCTATTTTGTTATGAAGATTCTTAGTCAAAATAATACGGGATACTTACAATATTTAACACAATTCAATTTTTTAAAATATTAAAAATAGCCTAACTTTTTACCTTACTATTTGTATGTAACGGGAATCGAAGTTACGATTGTATGCAATTTTCAAAAAAATCATGGAGTGTAATTGTAAAAACATTTGATAACTTCATCAATTTTCGTTAGCATGATGTTTGATTCAAAATATAAAATAAATATAATATCGAGAATCATTTTATAATATTCAAAGTTAGTTGATTTATTTGTAAATTGGCCAAATTTCAATGGTAGTTTTTGCAATAATTACAAAATGATACTATCAAGTCTTTTTTTTCAAAAGAGAGAAAGGAGGGAATCAAAAACCAACCCTAATAAAAGGTACACAACATAAAAAATCAAAAAAACAAAAACAAAAAACAAAAAATAATTACAAGAGCATTTAGGTGCAAACAAGTCTAAGAAAATTGGCTATTAACATGGCACCATTGCAAAATCCTCAACATCAATTCTGGAAAGAGTGATCCATAATCAATTAATTAGGGTTTAAAAAAATTTTTGTAAATAATTACATAATTAGGATCCATTTTAGTAATAAATACATAATTAGGATTCAAATTACGAATAATCAATTAATTAGAGTTCAAAAAAGGAACAATCAATTAATTAGGGGCCATTTTAGGATTAAATAAGCTTGTGTAAATTCTGCAGTATACTTGTCTATCCAGAGCGCACACAGCACCCGTACAGAGTTTGTCCTCCTCAAACGCCCTCCCCATGTTGGCTCCAAACATCTATAATTCAGCAGTAGATACAGTCGATATAGACGTCTGTTTTTAGTCACCATGCTAGCAAGGAGCCGGTTGATTTTTGGAGCAGACATGGTGAGGGTGGTCGAGGAAAGCGATGACCTGTATTCAAGTGCTGTGTGGCTCTGTTTAGACAACGTGTCTACTTCAGAATCTACCTAACTAGAAGTAATCTTGTATTAGGGTTTATCATTAGATTATTAGGGTTTGCTTTCAAATTTAGTGTTTATTCACCCATTATATTGTATATATATTGTTCATGCATGGGAGGCCGTGGTGATCGGCCGGGGTTTAAAAAAAAATTGTATATATACTGTTCATGCATGGGAGGCCGTGGTGATCGGCCGGGGTTTAATTTTGTTTATATATAATATTGTCATTGTTGTTGCTGGTTGTTGGTTGATTTAATATTATCATTGGTGTTGTAGGTTGTATATACCGTCGGATGTTGACGTGTGGGTGACGGCGCCGGCCGGGAGGTTTTGTCCCTCCAATAGCGGGTTTTCAAATTTGTTTTCAAAAAACGTGATAGGGTGTCACGGGATTTTATTTAAGTTTTCAAAATATTTTCAGAAAAATGTGACGGTGGTAATTGTTTATACCTTGGCGAAGTGACGCGATGCATATAGATCACTTGTTTTAGAATTAATAACATATTGAAAAATTTGAAACGAAGTTTCGAATTATTCCACTTTTTGGACAATTTGAAACGAAGTTTCGAATTATTCCACTTTTCCTTAGACCCGTTTTAGATTTAGTATCAAATATAGAGTTTGATACTAAATTTCGAATTGTTCCATTTTTGGGCAGTTTGAGAATGTGACTTGTAGTATGGTTATCTTATGTGTATGTTTTTTTTTTTAGTTTTGAAATTTCGGTTTCTGCATRTCTCGAATTGTTCTCGGGTGCACTGAAATATACGTGCACTACGAGAACTGTGGGGAGATGCTGCCGAAATTTTGAATCTAAGAAAAATGCATATTTTAAGATAATACATACTACTAAACGTCACCTTCTTGAATGGGATAGAAGCCTTACCAATCAAAATTCGAATTACTCATTCTTCTCGTATTGCTGCCGAAATTTAGCCACCTTCTTTAATTCTGAAAAATTTAGGATGGCTGATGATCGTAGTTGGATGTACAAACGGAATATTTCCGGATTTCTAAATTCGGCATTCGTGGCCGGTGTAGATAGTTTCGTACAATTTGCACTCACGTATGATTCTGCAGAGATGGACGGCGATAAGCTAAAATGCCCTTGCCCACGAACTAAGTGTAGAAACTCTAGTTATAGGACTATCGATGAGATAAAATACCACGTCGGTACCAAAGGGTTCATTGCTGATTATTACATTTGGACTCATCACGGGGAAACAAATCACGTCTCATCGCCTGCTGATATTGAAATTGGAGGATCATCATCAAATACGTACGTTGATATGGTGCGAGATGTTGTCGGTCCTAATTTCGACATGAATGACATTGAGTTGGATGAATCACCTAATCCCGAGGCAAAGAAATTTTTCGATATTCTAAAAGCAGCAAAAAAACCGTTGTATCACGGTTGCGAGAAACACAATCGATTTTCCTTAGTTGCCCGTCTTATGAATTTAAAATCGGAGCATGGCATTTCTCAGAAATGTTATGATCAATTTATTGATTTAATCAAAGAGATCGTGCCAGATGACAACAATGTTGCAGATAATTTCTACAAAAGTAAGAAGTTGTTGAGAGGTATAGGGTTACCGGTAGAGAAGATAGATTGTTGTGTCAAGAACTGCATGATTTATTGGAAGGATGATTTGAATCTGGATAAGTGCAAGTTTTGTGATCATCCACGGTTCAAACCCGCGAAGAATGGACAAACTAAACGGCGTAAGTCCAACTTAGTTCCGTATAAGAGGATGTTTTATTTTCCTCTAACGCCCCGCCTGCAGAGGTTGTACGCATCTAAAACAACGGCAAATGATATGCGGTGGCATGCAGAACATACGGTAGAGGATGGTGTCATGCACCACCCGTCAGATTCTGAGGCTT
>BMAC01000820.1:407488-417986 GCA_014905375.1 Phtheirospermum japonicum | reverse complement strand
TCCAGCCGGAACGAAAATCCACCCTCAATATAAGCTCGTTGACGTCAATCATAAACGTAAATTCAATCGATACGAGCCATTTGTACTCGCATCCCAAGCGACTCAAGTGCACTACAGTTCGTATCCGAGTTTGAAGCGAGACAAACTAGATTGGTGGGCAACTTGTCAAATCAAAGCTCGATCGACAGTGGATTATATCGAGCCTCGCGTGCCTGAACAACAGTCTTTCCAAGAAGATGTTGTCGAAACATTTCCTGCAATACAATTAGAGGATGTTGACTTCCAATTAAACGACCCTCTCAATCACGAACACGACGAGTCGGTCAATGATGATTCAGAAGAGTCAGAAAGCGATGGACTACATTTAACTGAAGAAGACGAAGGAAGCTACGAAGATGAGTCTGAAAGTTAGGGATGAGGGTTTGAAAATTTTATGGGTGTTAACGATAATCTGAACAAATTATAACGACACACAACACACACACACACACACACACATATATATATATATAATTATATACCTATGTAAAGAAAATATTATTAATAAAACTATGTTGTATGATAGATGCCTGGTAGAGGTCCCCATCATCGTCGGGTTTCTCTCGGCTCATCGTCTTCGGGACACCATGAGGATGATGCCACCGACATGGACCTAGATGATACTGTTCCACCTACCCCGTCTGATGAGGCGGGACGAGCACGCCTGGTACAGAGGTCAGGACTTCCGGGATCGAGGTAGTCGTGATCGGTAATAGGTAAGTAACATTTTAATCAATCTTGTTATGTGTTCAATATATAATTTAATTATTTCACATATATTGAAATAACCTTATTAATTTTTAGGTTACGGAGTCCGTCGAAGGACTTGCCGACCTATCTCAGGACTATACACGAGGCTCGTATCCACCCAGATGGGTGGAAATACGAGCACATCCCGGAGAGCCATCGTCAGACGTGGTGGCCTCATTTTAGGTTAATTTTGAAGTATTTTTTATTTATTTATGTTAAGTGAATTGCTTAATTATTTTGTCTAATTGTATTTCTTTTGTAGGGATTGGTGTGGTGGGACACTCGTATGTGACGGAATGCCATCAGGGCGGCATTCTATATCTCGATGCGGGAGTCTTATAAGAGTCGTATATACGAGTGGAGGAAGGCGTATCGGACGAGTGGGACGATACCTGCTATTGTAGGGGAGACGACTTGGAACAGGTGGCTGTTGGAGTTTCAGCGGCCTGAGGAGGTGGAGAAGTCTGAGAAGGCCAGGCGGAACAGGATGAGCGAGCCCGGCGGCCCTTCGACTGGTATAGTGAAGCATCGAGGCGGGTCCATGCCGGCTAATCGACAGGCGGCCGAGATTGTAAGTCAATGATAATATTTTAAGTAATTAAATTATATTATTGAACATTTATAATTATATGTTTTAATTAATTCATTATATTAAATATTGTAAATGTAACTTTACATACAGGCTGCACAGACGGGTTCGCAGCCCAGTAACTACGAGCTTCTGCTGAGGTATCATCGAAATCCCGACGGCACATTTACGGATCCCAAAGCCCAGAGGATAGCTGTAAGTTTTATATGTTATATATATAACCGATTTATTATAAAATCTGATAAAAGTTATTATAGAATCTGATAAAAGTTGTTTGGTAATAATAGTTGAAAATTTTGATATCAGGAGGATTATGAGAGGGCTTTGGAGGAGAGGCGTGCTGCGTCGTCTGATGATAGCAGCCCTCAGGTAGACCCGAACGAGGTCTACCTACAGGTCGTCGGGAATAGGAAGGGTCGACGCTATGGCCTTGGATGCTTTGGGAAGACTCAGAAGGGCTGCAGCACTTCTTCCACCTCCACCGCCGATGTTCATAGGCTCCAGACTCAGGTGCAGTCCCAGCAGGAGCAGCTTGAGCAGCTTCAGCGGATCCGCGACGAGCAGGCGCTGGAGATTCAGCGGATCCGTGAGGAGCAGGAGCGTTCCCAGTTGAGGCTCCAACAGCAGATTGAAGAAGCTGTTGCTCGGGCCATGGGTCGTCGGCCTCCCCGTAGTCCAGATGGTGGAGATTTAGATGGATAGTTATATTTTTATACATTCGACTGATTAAACGATTTTTTGTTATTGAAATGATTTGTTTTCATTTTTTTATTAGTGGATTATTTATTTTGAATTATCTCTAAAATTTTATTTGTCTATTATTTTTAATTTGATTATTAATTAATTAAATTTTATCTAAAATTTGTTTATTATTAATATTAATTTAATTAAAATTAATTATTTCATGAATCCGCCAGTAAATCCTGGCGGCCAAATCCGCCAGTAAATACTGGCGGGTTACCCGCCAGTAAATACTGGCGGGTACCCGCCAGTAATGCTGACGGTGTAACACCCGACAGGAATACTGGTGACGGGCATTTCCTGGCGGCACAAGCCGTCAACGAAACCGCCGGCATTCCTGGCGGGTTACAATTTCCGTCAGGATGCTACAATCCTGACCGCAAATATACTGGCGGCCATAATCCGTCAGGAGGCCGTCAGTATTTGATATACTGACGTAATCCTGACGGATTTGGCCGTCAGGATTGCCGGATTTTTTTGTAGTGTCTTTTCTTTTTTATTTACTGGAAAGATTTTATTTTTGGTATACTATGTTGGTCACATTCTAGAAAAGGTACACGATGTTCGCCATCATCAAATAACATTTATTAAGTTGGTCAATTCATCAAAAAAGGTACAAAAAAAGCCCGATCGGGTTTTTGCTGACGTGACGTGATTCAATACTTTCTTGATGTGGCCTGAATATCCAGACCTGGATTGGGGTAGACCTGAGTCGAGATCGCTAAGGAGAAGACAAGGATGGTAGACCAGCTCTGTCCATGAGAAGACCTGACCTAATCCTCCCACCAAAGGCTAGGGATATAGCGAGAGTGGAATCACCGTAGCCCGGGAATTATCCTGATATGGATAATCTTAAGTGGGCAGGCTCAGGACATATCAGGTGTTCTGGTCTCCCAAAAGGGGACAAGTGGGACCACTTGTCCCAAATTGGTTACATAACGGCCCTTGATTCGCAACCTTTGTTTTCGAGATCCCGGATGGGGTCTCTACTAGGAAAACTATAAATACCTCAGCCTCAAGGTTGAGAGAGGTATGACATTCTTGTGTATTCTTTTCCTTGCACATTGAAATATCAAATACGCTTATCTGACTTAAGCATCGGAAAGCCTTCCACCGGAAAACCTCTGGTGGTCCTTTTCTAATGTATTTTGGGTGCAGGTCAGGTTTACGTAAATGGAAGTGTTAATCTTAGGCATTGTCATATTTTTGGGTGAAACGATTGGCGCCGTCCGTGGGAAATTTTTCAAAGCTAAGGGGTGAGAATAACACATGGATTCAGCGGGACTTCGACGAAATCTGGTGGCGGATTTGGGTGATACACCTAGCTCTAACGCGCCGTGGGGTATGTCAAAACTCACGAGACCATCGGCGACAGAGCCAGCAGAGACAAGGCCATCGGCAACAACCAGGATAAGCGTCACGCAACCCCATGGTGGACCTGCACAAGCTGACAGTAGACCGATGAATGATGCCTTTCTCAGGCAATTATCCGACTTCATCGATAAGGCTGTGGAGGTGGTAGTCGAGAGAAAGTTCGCAGAATTCTTCACGCCCCCTTCTAAAGCGCCCCCGTCCCAAACAGTCCCGCCGCCGGAGACAGAGCCACCGCGCGCCCAGCGCACAATTCGGAGTCCTCTCTAGGACGAGGAAGAGAATTTTTCCGCTTCTGCAAGCAAAGCTTTGAGCCAAACCAACCCGGACCTCACTGAACAAATGCATAATCTGCAGAAAGAGGTCAGGGAGTTCAAAAGGAAGATGGCAAGCACAGGTACGGTGCCGACACGGAGGGGCACGCTATTTACTGATGCGTTTATGCGCGATGATGTGCCGGCCTCTTACCGATCTATGGGCTTCAAGTATAATGGGACAACTGACCCGTGGGATCACATGGGCCGTATTGAGATCGCGGCGACTTTGCA
The DNA here is from genome assembly GCA_014905375.1 of Phtheirospermum japonicum. NCBI lineage: Eukaryota > Viridiplantae > Streptophyta > Magnoliopsida > Lamiales > Orobanchaceae > Phtheirospermum > Phtheirospermum japonicum. The sequence goes on along the minus strand of BMAC01000820.1, from coordinate 413,948 downwards.
CAAGTTCTCCGATGCATTCATGTGCAGGGTCTTCCCAACGACCTTTACAAAATTGGCCCAGCTCTTGTTTAGCCAGTTGCCGCCACGCTCTATCAGCAATTTCCATGAGTTTAGCTCGGCATTCTTGCATCAGTTTACTAGCTGCAGAAAGTACTAGAAGATGTTGTTGGAATTATTCAGTCTCAAGCAAAAGGAAAATGAAAGCCTACGTGCTTACATCAATCGATTCACAAACGCAAATTTAGAGGTACCATCATCATCGGAAGAGCTCCAGGTCAATGCGTTAGCACAGGGGCTCAGGAGCGGCGAGTTTTTCCAGTCGCTGGTTGTGAAGACAGCACTGAAATTTGGAGAACTCCTGGAGCGGACAGAAAAGTACATTCACTTGGAGGAAGCATTAAGGATTAAGTAAGAGGGAGAGAAGAAGAGGGACAGGTCTTACAGGGAGGAAAGGGCGCCATTGAAAAAGCCAAGGCCATATCTGGCAGGGGGACGACCTTGTTTTGACATATATACACCCTTGGCGACACCTCAGGGAGAGATTTTGCAAGCAATAGAACGGCACCCTAATCTCAAATGGCCTAAAACTTACTCTCAAAAACCGCAAAAAAAAAGATCTGACCGATTCTGCAGATAACATAATGAGTATGGTCATGACACAGATCAGTGCACTCATCTGAAGGATGAGTTAGAAAGAATGGTGCAGGCCGGGCATCTAAAAGAGTATGTGCGGATGAGAAAGGAGGAGCCAAGGTCTGACTCACGTAGACGTGATCATCCTCAAGGGAACAGATGGGGACGAGATGAGGTGAGGCGGAGTGACCACTCCCATTTCATAAGAGGGAAATCCTAATGATTAGAGGGGGCGAGTGGGACGAACACTCTAGGTGAACCCAAAACAGCTATGTCCGAGCTGCAAAGGACCTGGTCATGAAATCGCGAAAGGTGGGACAGCTAGCTCCAAGTCAAAGCATATGTTTTGGATCATAGGATGAGAATGGCATCTTGGCCACTCACATGGATGCCCTGGTCATAACAGCCGCTATTGCAAATTATAATATGTGAGGCGAGTATTTGTGGATACTGGGAGCTCTGCCGACATCTCATTCTATGATTGGTATAGAATGTTGGAACCGGATGTGGAAATGGAGGAGGTGACAACTTCATTGGTAGGATTCGCAGGGGGTGCTTTGAAGACTTTAGGGGCAGTAAGGCTTTTGGTAACATTAGGGGAAGAGCCATATAGGATAACTAAGATAGTGCGATTCCTGGTGGTAGATGTACCATCTTCGTACAACGTCATGCCGGGACGACCATCCCTGAGCTAGTTCCAAGCAGTGATCTCGGTATACTATATGAAGTTGAAGTTTCTTGCTGAGGACGGAACATGTGAGGTTAGGGGTGACCAGTACGCGTCCAGCAAACGTACGTCGAGTGCATTCGACGTAATGAGGAGGAAAGACAAAACAAGAGATCCAGGGTGGAGAAAGCAATGCCAAAGCTGGCTCGGCGAGAAGAAGGTCTAATGATGGTAGAGGTGGTCCAAGGGGATAAATAGAAATTAGACACAGGGTTAGAATGTGACATCTTGTGAATGTTTTGTAGTATATAAATAAAATTATTAATGAGTTTAATCTAAATATTAATATAAGTATTATTTGCTATTGTATTAATTAATAAATAGAATATAATTATTTGACACGTGTTTAAGTAATTATTTGATACCAATTTTTTTATTTAAATAATTATTTGCACCAATTTTTTTATACTATGTAATTAACTGGTGTTTCTATATAAATAGTGTCATATCAGTGGTTTTTACATACTATTTTTTAATTTATATTATTTGATCAATGGTCCTAATCAATTTAACTACTTGTTCCTAGATATTTATTATTTACTATTAGAGAGTTTTATATTATTCATTTTTTTATTATATTTTATGAATTGTAATTTTTGTTTGATATTTGTTGGAACTTATAATTTATTTGTTGAGATTAACCAACTACTATTTGATGTTAATTTTGTCCAAATAATATATAATTATACGTTTGTCTGATCACAATTACTCTTAGCCTAAGTTGCACCGATACGACACGGACACGAGGACACGCGTATTTTTAAAAATATCACGACACGGCTCACACATGTTTATAATATAAATAATTATTAATATATTTATTTTTCTACAAATATTAAATTATAATGAATTTTATTTTCAATTAATCATCTAAAATAATTACAAACTCATTCAAAATAATTGATAAAATCCCAAGTAAAATGAAAAATAAAAAAAATTAAAAAAATGAAAAAAATATGAAGAAATATGAAAAAAAATATGAAAAAAAAATAAAAAGAAAATTGAAAAAATGTGTCAGGGACGTGTTCGGGTCATGTCCCCGTATGTCGCGATGTGTCCTAGGAGTGTCTGAGCAGTGTTCCCTGTCAAAAATTCAATAAAAAAAAAATATGACCCGCGTCCGACACGTGTCGGAGGCGTGTCGGGCGCGTGTCCGCGTCCGCGGAGTGTCTGACTCGCCCTCGGGGTCAAAAATGGAGTGTTTGTGCATCATATCTCTTACCCTTAAATAAACCAAAACTACTACATAATCTTTACATAAATATATAAAAAAAACTGAAAATAAATATTAAATAAATTATAATACGCCAAAAATAAAAATAAATGAAAAGAAAATTATAAAAGTTATAATATAATACTAAACAAAATTCAAAACTTGAATTCATAAAGAATATCTAAAATAATATCTTTAAATTTTATATAATAATTTAATAAAATTGAAAAAAAATAAAATAAATGAACAATATAATTCATTTGAATTTAATAAGTTAGGTTAAATAAATATTTATTCATGAAAAATTAATATATTTAAAAATAAAAAGCATGACGTATATTTTATTAAATATTATAAACTAAATCTCAAAATAATTTTAAACTAGATAAAAAAATAAATTGTGATTAACTTTGAAATAATTATGATATAATATACTTATGTGATTTTATAAATCGCTAATTATTATAAAATAAAATATTTAATTATATTCTATAAAGTTATTTATATATTTAAAACTAAAAATGAAAAAATAAAAAATCAAAGAAACTGAAATCAATAAGATTTTATTTAATTAAAATTAAATTCAAATTAATTATTTCCTAAATCTGAAATATGGTATATAAATATTAAAAAAACAATAATCTTTAGCTGAGTAATGTATATGACCTAGTTGAGGGGTATAAATTTGTGTGGTTTTAAAATATTTTATGATATATATATATATATATATATATATATATATATATATATATATATATATTTGATTTATTTAATCATTTCCTAGAATTCAGTTTTAGTATTTATTAGTTAATTTAACTTCTTCTATGAATTTTCTAGTTAGTTTATAATATTATTGATTGATATTTTGTTTATAAAATATTATAATATAATATTAGATAAATCTCAAAATTTAAAATCATAAAAATTGTATAATAAATTATTTTTCAAATAATATAATTATTTAATTAATTTTAAAAATAAAAGAGACTTAAGAATATATAGAATAATAATTGAAGTCCTTAATTTATAAATTAAATTGAATAAATATGGAAAAGTTTCAAATTTGTTTTTTTGTAATATTCAAATCAGAAATTATATAATAAAGTATCATTTAGATTTATATTTTATTCTAGATAATTATTGATTTTAATAATTTTTTTCATTTTGTAGATTTATCAATAATTATATTCTTATATGATCACAATTACTCTTAACCTTTTATAAATCAAAACTACCGCATAATTTTTTTATAAATATATAGAAAAAACTCTAAATAACTATATATTAAATTAGAACACGCAAAAAATAAATAAATAATAAATAATAAATAAAAAGCAAAATATAAAATATATAATATAATACTAGGACTAGACTGAATTGAAGTTTAATAATAATAATAATAATAATAATAATAATAGGACTAGACTGAATTGAAGTTTAATAAGGTTTCTTAGGGCTGGATCGGGGTTTCTCATAAATTAGAGGATTGAATTTGAAGTTTCTCGTGATCTGGGAGTTAAATAAAAATTGGATAAAATTTTGGGGGTCAATCTATAATTCTTCAAAAAAGGGCTGGGGTATAAACAGCAAACCCAGCCCTTGATTGCTTCAGCACCCCCGTTTCTCCTTTTTCATCCTTCCTTCTTCTCCAACGCAAGAAATCGGCATATCGGCACAGCGCCACTCCCCTTTGATTTCGCCACGGCGTGGCTTGGAGAACGGCACCAAGTGACAACAACCGTGGGCAGTCACGAGGCGGCTCGGCTGGTTCACGTGGGGCTGCTAGGTCTTCCCCTAATTCAGCCAATTGTTCGGCGGCGAGGCGACGATAATCGTGGAGGCACGGAGGCAGCGGTATGGATTTCGGGTATCGATCCTCGGGGAGAGGGCTCCGATCGAGCGGTGTTTTCGTGGTTGTTCGGGTCGCTGGTTAGGATCTAGTCTTGGAGAATGTTAGGCGGTGCGGCCATGGTTGGTTTGGCCAGCGATTCACGGCGGTAGCAGTATAGATTTCGGGTCTTGATCCTTGGGGAGAGGGCTCCGATCGAGCGGTGTTTTTGTGGTTGTTCGGGCCACTGGTTTGGATCTAGTCCTAAAAAGGTCTGTTTTTTTTTTTTAATTCCTTCCTAAACTTATAAGTATTTATTTTCATAATTAATTTATGATGAATAAACAGGTGGGGGATATATCGGGAACTTTCCGCTGAGATCCTTTTCTGGCTTTGCAGAAAGCTAACTCGTTTCATACGATGCTCCTACTGCTGTCGAAATACAGAAAGAAGAGTGTCCCAATGGTTGATTTAGGGGAGGCGAAGATCGACAATGTCATCACTCAAAGTGATGTTATTCACATGCTGGAAGAATGTGCGGGCCTTCATTGGTTCGAGAGTTGGGGCTCCAAGAAGCTGTTTGAACTGGGCTTCCACGTATGAAAACTAGCCACATAGTAAAGGTAATGGGTCGAAATCACGTGTCTTGCATACTTTCTTTCGGTTTTGGACATAACCTTGAGTGTGCTCTTTTTTGTCTGCAGGTGCACGAGGACGAGCTTGTTCTTCAAGCATTCAAACTAATGAGACAGAACGGAGTTGGAGGTTTCCCTGTGGTTCCAAGTGGTGGGAACAAGGCAATCGGTAATATAAGCATCAGAGATATCCAATTCCTTCTTATTGCACCAGAGATCTACAAGGTATACAGGTCTGTTTGGGAACATGTCTCTATTTACTACCTTTTTTTCATTTGACAAATGATATTTTGCAGATTCTAAATCCTAATAAGATACTAAGATAAATGTAAAAGTAAGTTTAATTCATGTAGACAACTGTACTGGTGATGCAGCTGGGAATATTTTGGCAAAAAACTCTAAACTTACGGTACTATAATAATTTTACTGTCACTGACATGTTGATGCGCAGATCAATCACTGCCAAGAACTTCCTGACATCGGTTAGAAGCTATATAGAGGAGCATCAGAGCGGGTCCCCATTGCTGAGCATCATGGTTACGTGCTGGAAGGATGATACACTGAAACAAGTTATTTTGAAACTGGATTCTATGAAGATCCACCGCATCTATGTGGAGGACGAGACTGGGAATCTTGAAGGTGTTCTCATGCTCAGGGACATAATATCGAAGCTGGTACAAGAGCCTCGAGGTTATTTTGGAGATTTCTTCGATGGCATCTTGCCACTGCCTTCCAATAGCAGGGTCTAAGCCACTTGCAAACATTCATTTCTTTATTTCTGATTTTAATAACTTATCGGTTGTTGTCACTAGTGTTGGTTCTATCGTTATAGATAATAACCTTAACTGGAGACTCGGTGGTGGAAAGGTTTGTTGGTATACCTTGTAGTTTTTGTTGTCTTATACGCTTCATTAAATAATTACTCCAGATGAATACTCAAATTTTCTTTTATGATATTCTTGATTGAGTAATTAAGAATAGCTGAACAACATGCTAAACTTGATTGTTATACTAAGAAAATGTGTTTTCCCTTTATATTCTGTATGAATATTCTATCTTTTCATTTTATTTTTTGTATTTGCATTAGATTTGAGAACATTTTTAAAGAAATTACACGGTCATATAAAGGGGAGTCACATTTGATTTGGGTTATTTAAAAAAATATTATTATTATTTGTGGTGAGAAAAGGTAACAACGTGTTTATTAAGTTGTGAGAAAATGAATTATTTTATAATTTCTCTTTGCAATTTACTAACTAACACATGTTTTTTCATAATCCATTTATAATATATATAAATAATAATTTGAAAAGAATTATGCACTTATGCACGCTCAAAGACCAAAACATCAAATCGTATATAGCTAACTTTGACAGGCAATGCCATACAAACACAAATTAGCGCAGAGATAGCAAACACAATCA
>BMAC01000820.1:373031-394619 GCA_014905375.1 Phtheirospermum japonicum | reverse complement strand
ACGGCAGCGGGTATGGATTTCGGGTCTCGATCCTCGGGGAGAGGGCTCCGATCGAGCGGTGTTTTCGTGGTTGTTTCGGGTCGCTGGGTTCGGATCTTATCGGTTGTTGTCACTAGTGTTGGTTCTATCGTTATAGATAATAACCTTAATTGGAGACTCGGTGGTGGAAAGGTTTGTTGGTATACCTTGTAGTTTTTGTTGTCTTATACGCTTCATTAAATAATTACTCCAGATGAATACTCAAATTTTCTTTTATGATATTCTTGATTGAGTAATTAAGAATAGCTGAACAACATGCTAAACTTGATTGTTATACTAAGAAAAATGTGTTTTCCCTTTATATTCTTGTATGATATTCTATCTTTTCATTTTATTTTTTGTATTTACATTACATTTGAGAACATTTTTAAAGAAATTACACGGTCATATAAAGGGAAGTCACATTTTATTTGGGTTATTTAAAAAAATATTATTATTATTTGTGGTGAGAAAAGGTAACAACGTGTTTATTAAGTTGTGAGAAAATGAATTATTTTATAATTTCTCTTTGCAATTTACTAACTAACACATGTTTTTTATAATCCAACTTCGTTAATAATCATGTTATTATTATTATTATTTTACTTACATCGATGTGTTTTTAGGATGAGATGATAGCAATGAAAGAAAAGTATGCCGAAGAAGGGATTGAGTAGACAGAACAGGAGATAGCAATTGAAGTTCTTGGCCATGCATCTGGTTATATCAAAGGCGTTGGGTATGGACCAAAACCTCCAGGAAAACACCCTGATTCAAACACCCAACTCCTACAAAAGGAACTGGCAGACACTCGAGGAAAGCTACAGGATTCGGAAGGTCAAGTGACGAAGCTCAAGAATGAAGTCAATGATTTGAAAAATCAACTGACTCAGCAAGGCGAGTGCATCAACAAGCCAATGGCCTGCATGAGAGCAAATGAGTCTGCTTTGGGTGGGACCTGATCCATTATATTCCACGTAAGTCGGAATTTTCAGTTTCAATTTTGTGAACTTTGTATAGTATTTCTTTGATGGTTTGATTATAAACTAATTTAGAATTATAAATTTCAAATATGCTGGCGGTCTGATCCCACTTTTGTTTTTGTTTGGCAATGTTGACATGTGAAACAAGTCAGGCTCAAGTCTTGCCATATGAAATAACTCTTTTGGTTTAGTTTACGCTTCCAAGTCCTTGTTTTGAATATTCAAGTACATTGATTCTAGATGTCTAATTTGGTATGTGTTCTGAATATTTCAAGTTAATATTTTGGTTAGTTGTAAGTATTTTGGTGTATGTTCGAAATCGTCGAAGAAATATTTTGGAATATTATTATCATTATATTGTAATGATAAATGCTCATTTGCTTTCATTTTCATCGTTACAATATTTTTTTCCTTACAAAAGACTAATGACAAATTAATGTATGAAAACTTATGTCGTCATGAAAGTAAATAATCAAATCGTGTTCACTCAATTATTACAACTTTAAGCGTCACATAAGTATTTCAATTTTGTCACATTAAATCATGACAACTTGTTTCATCACATAATACTTTGGACTTGTCACTTAAACTAAATCATTTATGATGATTGGTTTGTCACCATATGTACCCGTTAAATCATCATTGAATATATAACTTTTATGATGATAATAAAATTCGTCATATATTGCTAATTTTTTCATGACAAATATTTTCATCACCTTTACTAGTAAATGGTGACACAATGGTTTGTCATTATAAGTATAGATGTTTAGTGACGGTCAATATTGTGTCACTATAAAATAGATCTATTCTGACGAATTACATTATATTTGAAAATTGTTTAACACATATTATAACAATATGAGCGTCATGATAACTCAATAAAAATTTTCACCGTAGGTTTGTTTGTCACGGAAAGTCAAATGTTTTGATGACAAATTAAGTGTTCGTCATTGAAAATGTTAACATACGGTGACAAAATCGATCTTTTGATGACAATTTTTCAATCACTTACGTGATGAATTAAGCATCACCAAACAGTATCATCTATGATGACAATTTACATCAGCGTCATTAAAATCGAACATTTAGTGATGCGCTTGAGAAAATTGTCACTTTCACCGATGGTGACAGCAATACCATGACAACCGCTGTGACGCTCAATTTTCGTCATCGTTTCTCTTCAGTGACGAGAAAATAGACTTCTAATGACGAAACGTGTCGTCATCGAACATCAAATTTCTTGTAGTGCTAATTGAAGAGGTCGGTTCTTTTTGCCATCACATTTATTGCAACACAGGACCTTATTGTACTTTCAATCAAACTCAATGCATTAGGATTATGTATGAAAAGAAAGATAAAAATGCATGCAAAAGTATACAGATGTTGTGACTGATGTTGATATTAGGTGTCACAACATCACAAACCAACATTGGTTCAGACAATGCACATACCAAGATCTCTCCTCAAACGATAAAAGGTCTCGAAATCAAATGCCTTAGCGAAGATGTCAGCAAGCTGATTATCTGTTCCAATATGCTCTAGGCTAACAATCTTCCTCTCAACTAGGTCTCGAATAAAGTGGTAACTTATGTCAATGTGTTTGATTCGAGAATGCTGGACTGGATTTTTGGAGATGTCAATTGCACTGGAATTGTCATACAGCACGGTAAAGATACTACTGTGCAGACCGTAGTTCTATATCATCTGGTTCACCCACAGTAATTGTGTGCACGCACTTCCAGCTGCAATGTACTCGACTTCAGCTGTAGAAAGAGAAATACAATTATGCTTCTTCCTGTACCAAGAGATTAAATTGTTACCTAGAAAGAAACATCCCCCACTAGTACTCTTTCTATCTACCACATCTCCAGCCCAATTCGAATCAGTGTACCCTACAAGTTCAGTACCAGTATCTTTTGTGTACCACACACCTAGTTCAGTTGTACCAGCAATATACCTTATTATTCTTTTAACTGCTTTTAAGTGTGACTCTTTTAGATTAAACTGATACCTAGCACATAAGCACACACTATACATAATATCATGTCTACTTGCTGTCAAATACAACAAACTCCCTATCATACTTCTATACATGGTGTTATCAACACCCTTACCAACATCGTCTCTCGACAGCTTCACAGTTTTTTCCAGTGGCATTTTCTTGTGAGTTTCACTTTCTAAACCAAAGTTTTTAACTAAGTTCTTAGCATATTTAGCCTAGGAAAGGAAAATACTGTCATCAAGATGTTTGATTTGTAAACCAAGAAAGTATGAGAGGTTACCTTCCATGCTCATCTCGAATCACAACAAGAAAACTGAAAATTAGTAACAGATTTTTCCGTTGCTAATAAGTTATTTCCGTTGCTAATTTTAAAATAGCAACGGATTAGCAACCGATCCAATCCGTTGCTAAAATGCTCGTCGCTAATTATTAGCAACGGAAATAATGTCCGTTGCTAAAATTAGCAACGGAAATAATGTCCGTTGCTAAATTTAGCAACACATTATTTCCGTTGCTAAATAGAGACAGAAAATTTTGTCTTTAATCTGTTGCTATTTAGCAACGGAATTGAATCCATTGCTAAATAGAGACGGAAAGTCTGTCTCTAATACCGATATTTAGCAACAGAATAAGTCCGTTGCTATTTAGAAACGGAAATTCCGTCTCTAATCTGGATATTTAGCAACGGAATAAATCCGTTGCTAAAATAGAAACTCCATTTTTTAGCTATTTTAGCAACAGAATAGGTCTGTTGCTAATTTAGCAATGGAAATCTGTCTCTATTTTGGAAAATTAGCAACAGAATAAATCCGTTGCTAAAATAGAAACCCCCATTTTTAGCAACAAAATTGATTATCCGTTGCTAATTTAAATGTATTAAAAATGGACATTCTTTTAATATTTTATATAACTTGTAAATCACCAAATAAACTATAAAATACCTCAAATTTAACTCAATCCAAAAATTCAAAATGACAATTAAAATATTATCAAATGAAAAAGTAACAACATATCCAAAATACAAAGTGACAAACCATACGTAGAACACCTAATAACCATTGAAATCAGACATTGTCAGTTTTCAAGTATCGTAGCTTATTCAAGAAACTGAGCCTAGTGACTACATAACAGTAACAAATGCTTCAACAATTGATAACCTTATCCTTAAACTTGTCGTGCGGAAGAGGAACTCCCCATTTCAAATCACGGGTGATGCACCGAGGTTTCAAGCCCTCTTTGAGCCATTTATGTGTTGCATGGATGGCATTCTGACTCCACCCTCCAGCCACTGACATGTCGTTTATGTATAATTCTAATTTATCCTTCAGCAGAGGAAGCTCGAGAAACAAGTGGTCTGTATCGTGCAATCGTGGAGTATCACCACAGATCTGTGAGTGTTAGGACACAATGATTAATAAAATCTTGCAATCTATACAGATGAGTCTTAGTTATTTAGTGCAAGAGTGAGCAAACCTTGCATCTTGGCTCTAGTAATTCTGTGGGATTTAAAAGCTTCCCACATCTTTCGCATTGGTCTCCACGTGCAGCCACTGATTCACAGCCAGGAGATAGACAATTACCCCCCACATACCGATCAGCCAAGAATCGTTCGCATGAACCACAGTACAACTGCAGAGAAAATAAAAAGGTTAGTTGATGATCCTTCCAAATGATTCGCCCAAATTTCAAAAGAAACACATGCAGTGATAATACTGAACCTGCTGCATTGTGTTTTCGGAAATCCATCCATTCTCAAACAGCTTCTTAAAGATTTCTTGGCAGATTTCAGTCTGCTGTGGACTCAACGTGCGCCCGAACTCATCGAAGCTTATATCAAACCACTCATACACCTGTTTTATGAATAGCATGATATCTACAAAGCAAAGAATAATTTATTCTATTCTTCTGTTTAGATTTAATGGAATAATGTGGTGAAATATTGATGCTCTGTGTCAAGAAAACCAGATTTTCAACAAAAAATGCAGAAGGAAAGAAATAAAACAGATCATGTTCAACTAAATTTCCTACTTTCGGTTATCAACAAATTAAAGTGGACAGAATGGTATAACTTCAGACAGGCCCCAAGTATTGTGGTCCTATTCTCCTAGAACTTAGTTCAAATAGTAATTCATATTATGTTCATGGCTTATGCTCATCAACTGTGAAGCAGAAGTTGAAGTAAAATTATATTTTGGAATAATTACAAAAAATACCACAGGAGTTTGGGGAATCTACAAAAAACCCACACAAGTTTCAAATTACAAGAAACTCCCCGCGCGGAGTAATTTCTGGTTAAAAAAAGAAGTGGAATTGTAACATTTTTATATATGAGTGGGGAGTAGGGATTTTTTTTCTTGATAAAGGGGGACATAACATGAAAATCAGAGTTAAACAGAAAGGGGTACATTTGTAAATTTCAGAAAACTGCAAACCTTATGGTTAATTTTGTATACTTTTCTCCAGATGAGGCCATTGCCTAATTTTATAGCTTTTGTTTAAGAAGCAAAAAGAGGCAAAGGCTGTATTATATTGAAGTGTCCACTGAAACTATTCACATATCCACTGGAAGGCTTTAAACTGTTATTTTTTTTTTTTGGCTGAAGTTAAATAAATACATTTTGAAATAAATATATATTATTTAACCCAAAAAATGTTTACAAATTATAAATTTTAACTGATTTTTTGTTGTTGAAGTTAAGTAATTTTTTTTGAACTATTATAAAATTAACTAATCCAAACAATATTTAAAATTATAATTTATCCTCCTAAACCCAATAKCTTGAAATATTGTATGATAGATCTCCTAAGCCTAGTAACTTGAAATGTTGTATAATAGATTTATTAAAGCACAAAAAGTGACCTATTTTTTATATTTAAAGATTGAAAAATATTTATTTAATTACCATAATTAATATAATTTTAATGATCCGGAAATAATATAATATAAAATATTGAAATTGAGGAAAAATATTTTTAGAGGAATAAAAAACAAAATATAAAATAATTTTGTGAACATAAAAACCTAAGTTGCATTAATACAGACTCGAGACATGCTTATTTTAACAAATATAGAAGACAAACACGCTTATAATATAAATAATTTCTAACATGTTTATTTTCTATAAATGTTAAATTGTACTAATTTTTATTTTCACTTAATCATATAAATTATTTTCAAACTCACTCACACCAATCGATGAACCTCAAGTAAAAATAAACTAAAAAAAATGAAAAAGAAATTAAAAAGTGAAAAAACATGCCAGAGACGTGTTACCGCGTGTCTACTGTCAAAAAAATAATAAAAAAAGGACACGCGTACGTGGAGTATCCGACACGCCCACGGGGTCGAAAATGAAGTGCTAGTGCATCATAGATAAAAACAAAATTTTGGGATTCAAAGAAAAAAAAAAACTGTCGAACAAATATATGGCATATAAGTAACTTGAAGATGCTGTGGAGGCAATTGATATATTTAGAGAGCATTAACCTTTTTTTATAATAGTACTTTATGATCAATTATTGTCATACTGAGTTCATTATTCATGTGTCTAGTGGAGTGCAGGATCTTAAATATGAAATGATTTATATATTTAAAATAACTACTTTCCGGTAGAATCGATTTTCCGTAAATATTTTACTCCTCTCCTTTAAGGTTTGCTCCAATAAATATAGTGCCACAGCAGTTTATTCCAAAGTACCGATAGATGAAAGAAGGTTATGATTATGGCAGTAATATTCCTTAAAATTATGGGTTTATTATAATATATAAACTGTTTCAGTTATTTTTATTACTTAATGATTGTCTGCAAATGATTTGTTGCAGCAGAAGCGAAAAATAGTTGTTAATAGGGTTTCTTACCATATACAAGTCAAGTTAAATTTAAAAGAGAGTGTTATGTAAACAAGTTGTACTTGTGATCTATTCATATGTTTAAATAAGTTGTAATAATGCTTAATTCGTATGTTAATCAGTAATTTAAAGCACCCCTCGATCTGTCCGCTTTTAGATTATGATTAAATTATGAGAACTTAGAAGGTGAAAACAATAAAAGCCAATAATACAATTTRTATTRAAGCATACTTGCTAATAGTTGGTTACATCATTACRATTAGGATTACAAAGACCAGATAGCATGAGSCTTTTGTAATACAAGTGCATGKTTCAATCTACATATATAGTAAAGGATAAGAAATAATTTAAACACGTTTTGTCCATTTTTCTGTCAATTCCTATAAGTGAAATGATATACATGTTTTCTCCATTTTCCTTCCCACAACTTTTGATGTAAAGGATGAGCCAATAGACACACTAAGTTGATATGACAAGTTAAAACATGTTGGTGACTCAATTCTTCCAACAGGACTATACGCTTCGATCTTTTTTTAAAAAAAAAAAGAAAGAAAGAGATGTCGTGTTGAGTTCCACAAATTACATATATTTCAATTATAAAATATCTAGAAGTACAAAACTCAAAGAAAATGGAAATTGGCCGAAAAGCATAACCAATCAAGAAATATATATAGGAAATGGAACAAAAAAGGCATCAAAGTAAAATTAGTAAAGCAAAGTAATAGAGTAAATTACTTGTCACAGATTTCTTGTGGAGAGCATTTCTCCTCTAAAGCCTTGACCTCGGTAGCGGTCTCGTACTCATCAGTGCCGCAGATGTATATAACGTTATAGCCTCTGTTTCTACAAACCCTCACATACACATCACCGCTCAACACACCTGCAGGGAGGGAAAAAAAAAGGAATTAATTCATAGCAAAATTAAACTTAATTGGAGAGAAAATTAAAAATAAAGTTGGGATAATCACATCCGGTTACGTTGCCGAGGTGAGGTTTTTTATTGACCAGAACCGAAACTGGCGAGTTACCGATGTTCTCCGGTATGCGGAACTGGAACCTATTGTGGTTGATGAAAACAGCGTCCAAATACTTGTCGAAAAGCTGCTTCGGCACACCACCTTCGAACTCGTTAAACCGGAGGTCCAGGAATTTCAGGGACGGCAGTTGCAGCAACACTTTCGAAAACCCGCCGACGAAACTGTTGTTGCTCAGATCCAGCTCGAAAAGAAGCTTCAGCTTCTTGAAGGTGTCGGGGACGATGCCACAAAATCTGTTCGAGTTGATGTGAAATAGTGCCAGAAACGTTAGATCCCCGAGCTCGGGCGCCAGGGATCCGGCGATGTCGGCGTGGTTGAGGTCGATTCCGGCCACCACCCTGAGGGAGGAGTTCTTCAACGAGGGAGCGCAGAAGACGCCGACGTAGCGGCAGACGTCGGGGCCAGTCCAGTTAGCAGTGATCTTTAACGGATCGGAGAAAATGACCCTTTTCCAGGACTGCGAGGCAAAGTAGGCCTTCCTGAGATTCTGGTTTGTAAATTAAACTTAATGCGAACACGAATTAAGTTTTAATTGATTAGACACCAGTATGATTTGTTACCTAGCTTTACAGAAAATGAAAACGAGCGGCGAACGGAAAATGGGCTGGGCGAATTGATCGCCGGCGAATTGAAGTTTTGAAGAAAAGAATGAAAATGAGATTGATAAACGAGGGATGAGGCGAATTATTTTGGGGAAAATTTAGAGACAGATTCTATTTCCGTTGCTAAATCTGATAAATTAGCAATGGATTTATTTTCCGTCTCTAAAACTTAAAGAAATTAGCAACGGATTTAATGTCCGTTGCTAAAAATGATAAATAGAAAAGAAAATGAGAAAATATTTAGAAACGGATATAAATTCCGTCTCTAAAATTAATAAATAAATAAAAGGGGGGAATTATTTAGCAACGGATATAAATTCCGTTGCTATTCCGTTTCTAATTAGCAACGGACCATAATCCCGTTGCTAATTAGAGACGGATATTAATTCCGTTGCTAAATTATTTAAAAATAATAATTTTAAATATTTTTGAAAAAATCGGTTGCTATTCCGTTGCTAATCTGTCTCTATTAGCAACAGAAATATCTGTCTCTAAAAATCTGTTGTTAATTTCCAGTTTTTCTTGTAGTGAATGTATCGGACATCCGAGTAACAAACTCTTTGACCATCTGCTCGTTAGTGGATCCAAAAATAATATCATCCACATAAACTTGGACGATTAGGATGTGCTTATTAGATTTAAGAAGGAACAAAGTTTTATCAACTTCCCCTGGTCTAAATTTCAAATAAAGCAAATGTTGAGTTAGCCTTTCATACCAAGCTCTTGGAGCTTGTTTTAAACCATAAAGAGCCTTTTTCAGTTTGAAAACAAAATTTGGTTTTTGAGGATCCCCAAATCCTTTAGGCTGCTCAACATACACTTCTTCACTCAAGACTCCATTTAAAAAAGCACTCTTAATGTCCATTTGATGCAATGAAATTTTCATAGAACAAGCAACAGAAAGCAAAAGCCTTACCGACTCAATGCGGGCAACAGGGGCAAAACTTTCATCAAAATGGATTCCTTCAATTTGCGTATACCCTTGCACAACCAGTCGAGCTTTGTTCCTCACAATGTTTCCAGCCTCATCAGTCTTGTTTTTGAATATCTACTTTATTCCCATCACGTGGGAATTTTCTGGACATGGCACTAAATCCCAAACGTCATTTTTGGCGAACTGGTCCAGCTCTTCTTGCATTGCCCGAATCCAGAACTCATCCTTGAGCGCATCATCCACTCGCTTGGGCTCTATTTTAGAAAGGTACAAAGATTCACGAATCTTAGAACAATTTGTAAACAGACACACGTACCTGACCATGTCCTTGAATTAATCTTTCTCCGTCTTGTACTCCTTTCTTCTAAATCACCGATAATTTGGCCCACGGGGTGGTTTTTCTGAATTCTGGATAGGATATCTCTCTGATGAAGGTCAATGAGACCAGCTGGATCTTCGTCTTCTGAATCAGAATCTGATTCTGCGGCTGCTTGGCTTGATGTTGGTTCTGATGTTGGTATTCCGGTATCAACATTGGTATCAATATCTCTCAACTATCTGGATTCAGCACCTGCATCTCTGTTCTCAATACCTGCACTATCATCTGAAGTAGGAGTGACACTTCCTTGAGGATTTTGATCATAAACCAGATCATTATCCTTGGTAGGTTTGACTCCACTCGTTAGATCGTCGAACTTGACATTAACTGACTCAAACATGCTTCGAGTTCTAAGATTAAACAACCTATATGCATGACTATATTGGGAATAACCCATGAAAATACACTTGTCACTTTTTGAGTCCAGTTTAGCTAGATGATTTCTATCGTTGAGCACATAGCAAATATATCCAAACACATGAAAATAACTCAAGTTCGGTTTTCTACCCATCAACAACTCATAGGGAGTAGCGCATGACCCTGGTCTAAAATAAGCCCTATTTGTAATATGATATGCAGTGTTCATTGCTTCTGTCTAAAAGTGTTTTGCTATGTTATTTGAAATGAGAATAGTTCTAGTCATTTCAGCAAGAGTCCTATTTTTGCGTTCGGCTATGCCATTTTGTTGTGGAGTTATAGGTGAAGAAAATTCATGACTAATGCCCTCCGAAGTGCAGTATTTAGAGAAAGATGCATTTTCAAACTCTTTTCCGTGATCAGTTCTAATCCTTCCAATGTTCACATTAAACCTTACACACAGCTTCTTTGCAAGTTTTTTGAAAGCCTCAAAAGTTTCAGATTTTTCTTTTAGAAATTCTACCCAAGTAAATCTAGAAAAATCATCAACAATAACTAACACATACCTCTTACCACCAAGGCTCTCAACCTCAAGTGGTCCCATGAGATCCATATGTAGAAGCTCAAAGCAAGATGATGTAGTAAGACTTTGCTGGACTAGATGTGGCACTCTTACCTGCTTTCCTTTCTGGCATGCCTCGCACACTGGAATAACCTTGGTGTTGAGCTTAGGCAGCCCACTCACAGCTTCTTCTTTGGCCAACCTGTCCATCATCTGTAATTCATGTGTCCAAGATTTTGATGCCATAACTCAGCATCAATTAATTGGGACAGTCTGCAAAAAGCATCACTTTGGATTTTGTAGCAATTATCTGAAGTCCTTTGACCAGTGAGAATACATGGTCCATTCTCCTCATAGACTTCACACTTCTCACGGTTGAATTTGACACTAAAAACTCCGTCGCACAGTATGCTAATCAGATTTGCAGTAAGTCCTTATACCAGCAGCATATTTTCAAGAGTTACAATCTCGGGAACTTGGAGAGTTCCTTGGCAAAAAATTTGACCATTTGCGCCTCCACCATACTTTACTTTTCCACCTCGAAATCTGACAATGTTGGAAAGTAACTCTTCTGACCCAATCATATGCTTGGAGCACCCACTATCGAAATACCAGGCTCTAGGGACGTAGGACTTCAGGGAGGTATGGAACATGTTACACTTAACGTTATTTTTCTTGACCCACACTTGTTTTAACCTTGTGTTGGTATTGATGTTTGTATGACGGAAACCAACATTAGATTTAGCAGCCGCATTAGTTCTCTGAAATTGCCTTCTCTCGCCTATGATCTTCCAGCAAAAAGGCCGAATGTGTCCGGGCTCGCCACAATGATGGCACACGAACTATCTTCTCCTCTTCTTGTACCTCTTGGGCGATTTCTGCTCTTGACTTGAGGAATGTGACGGCTGAATTGATTTAAATCCAATTCCATGCTTCGAGGTTTCTGGGAAGCTCATCTATAAGATTTCATCAAGCTTCGCCTTGCTTTTGTTCAGATTTGATATGGTTCCTTGGACCTTTGTCAGCTTAGTTCTCACCTTCTCTAGCTCAGCATCCTTCTTGGTGAACGATGTTTCCAATCGAACAATTATGTCAGTCTGATCAGCCTTTTCTTTGGTTAATTTCTATACTTCTTTCACAAGATCCTTGACCTTGAGTACCTGTTTTCCCCAACTGACAAACAGCTGCTGGTGCTCAACACTCAGCAGCTCGTACTCCTTATGGTAATCAGCAGTTTTAACATTCAAGCACACGATGTTGGTTTCAAGGCTCTCAACATGGACATCGTCGTCCCAAACACTATGGGTAAATAAGGATGGAACAAGTTCAGTTTGACTCGGAATCATTGACATCCTCAGTAAAATTAGTAGCAACCATGCTTTTCTTCCTAAGAGTGTTAGGACATTCATTTTTGTAGTGTCCCCAACCTTTACATCCATGACATTGCACCTCACTGAGTGGTCTCGTGGTGTTGGATGCGTTTGGAGTTGAGGAATTGGACTGAGATCTGGGAAGAGAACGTCCAGTGAATTTTGGCATGGACATCTGTGGCCTGGTCTTCGTATTTGAGCCTCCAAGGCTATTCTTCTTCTTCAAGAAACTTTTGAAACGTTGAGTAACAAATGACAATTCGTCTTCACCAAGGGTAGTGGATTCCATCTTTTTCAGAATTCCATTAAAATCAAAGCCCTCTTCATCTTCATCGTTGTCTGGATTAGTCTCGGAAGAAAAAGCAACATTCTTCTCTTTGGAACCAAGGTGTTCCATCTCATACTGCTTAAGGTTTCCAACTAAGGTGTTGAACTCAATGTTATCAACATCTTTAGACTCTTTTATGGCAACCACCTTCCTATTATATTTTTTCGAAATAAACCTCAGTAGTTTTCCTACAAGACGAGAGTTAGTTATTGCCTCACCAAGTTCTCTGCCCTCGTTTGTGACATCTGAAAGTCTCATGGCATTGCCCATGATGGACTCCTTCTCATCCATTCTCGTTGCTTCGAAAGTGGACATCAGCATTCTCAGCCTTGATTTCTTCACGCTAGCAGTTCCTTCACACACACTTTGGAGTGCGTCCCATGCATCCTTAGCTGACTCGTAATTCTTGAAGACTCGATAGTAGCTTGCATCTACATAGCTATACAAGGTATTGATGCATTTGGAATTCCAGTTTGCAGCAGCTGCTTCCTCAGGAGTCCAATCTACTTCCTTTTTGGGAAAGGTTTCACCTTCACCATCAGTAAAACGTGGCTTTTCCCATCCAAGGAGGACGGTTTTCCAAACACGTTCATCAATGCTCTTTAAGTGCCAACGTATCCTTTGTTTCCAGAGAGGATAATTCTCCCCATTGAGGATCGGTGGCCTTGGGTTGCCTTGAGGGTCCATAGCACCAAAAAAATAAGGATCAGTACTTAAAAGGTTAAGTAACCCGCTCTAGATGCCAATTGTAGAATTTGAGGGTCTATGGTTTTAAAAATAAGTCTCAGATTTACGATGTTGTTATCAATGTTAAACAACACTGACTACCAACATCGACCAGAGTATAATAAATGTATGCAGTGGAAATACTTAAGAACACGAGATAATAAATTCAGTTCACAAGTAAAAGTACTTGTGAACTTGGGTGTACAAACCTGAAAACTATATTATTTTCTTGTTTTTCGATCAATACAAAAATATTAAGTAATATATGAAAACTAAAGTATCAAAACACTTGATACTAAATACTTGTCGCCTAGGTTGAACAAGCTCTTCTCCGTTGGTCACGCAACTTCGAATAACTTGTCGATCTCGATCAATGGCTCCAAGTAGTCTTCGTGTTCTTCTCATTCCGTACGTCTTCTGCTTTGCATCGTGCGTCTTTTCTTCAAATCTCGTGCGTAAAAGTCGTAAAAAGATTTAGGATTCTTATGTCTTACATAGACAATTCTAGAATCCTAAACTTGGTAAACAAGACAAAATAAATCCTAAACACAATCTAGGAAACTAATAAAGTCTTAAACATAAACTAGGAAACATAATATACTTCTAAATCTAATTTCCTAACTTATTTTGTGCCCAAGAAAGGCAAATAACAAAATAGGAATTATTGCTAAGAATAAATTCCTCAACAAATGGCAGAGGAACTCCACGAGGAACACGATGATGAAGTGGAGCTATATGTCGAGGATCCGCAGAGACTTTTATTAGCATATGGTCATCTTCACGACTTAGGGGCAACAATTCACTTCAACAAAATGAAAGATGAGGAGATCAGAGTGGCAGTGGTACGGATTATTGTCGGAGATGCGCTTGTTCCACTCCCGACGGATGAGGTCACTATAGTGGGAGAAGCGCCAAATCAATTCATTGATTGGCCTAAAAGGTTGATCCAGAATGTTACAAACAAGGTACTTCTACTAGTATTTTTTTTTTAACAACAAAAACAACAACAACAACAACAACAACAACAATAATAATAACAGCAATAATAATAATAATAACAATAACAATAATTATATCAATAGTATTAGTAGTAGTAGTAACAACAACAACAACAACAACAACAACAACAACAACAACAACAACAACAACAATAATAATAATAATAATAATAATAATAATAATATAAATATCTAGAGTTATTTTAGTATTGTGCAACAACAACAACAACAACAACAACAATAATAATAATAATAATAATAATAATAATAATAATAACAACAACAACAACAACAACAACAACAACAACAACAACAACAACAACAACAACAACAACAACAACAAAAACAACAATAATAATAAAAATAATAATAGCAGTAGTAATAATAATAACAACAATAATAATAATAATAATAACAACAATAATAATAATAATAATAATAACAATAACAACAATAATAATAATAAGCACATGGATAAGTTTTAAATATGTAAAGTATTAGTATTTTTGTCCCTATGATTCTTTCTTACATTTTAAATATTATAATTATAATGCAGGGAGTTTCTCAACTGAAGAAACTGGATCTAAAACCACAGTCCAAAATCGAGACCACACCTGATGTGTTAAAACATTTGTGGATAGTGTCGGCTGATATTATTAAACCAAAATACGTGTGTATGGATGCTGGGATTGTGAGTAAGAAGACGGATCACGGTGTGCGCATAACTCAGGACGACATCATGGGGTTGTTGCTAACTCGGCAGATTTCCGTCTCCGTCATGCAATTTTACAATATGTATTTCTTTTACCTCTCAAAAAATAATTTAGTATTTATTTATAATTGAAAGCTATGTCGAACTCCATACAAACATCCTAACAAATTTCCAATGTTGTAGGTATCTCTACAACATATTAAAATTATCGGGGAGAGCCGATAAATATGGGTTGATGAGTCCGCTGACCATTCAAAGTCATGGCAATGCTAATGAAGAAATAGGAGTGTTTCTTCGGAAAAAAATGCGGAAGCAGAGTTTGAGTGCTTTCTTGCACCTATATACGAGTAAGAAGTTTATTTGAATCAAGTTTTAGTTTATTTGAAATCTCTATAAGCTGCATTGTCAAGAAAAGTGTTGGCTGTTGTTGAGCCTTTCAATCCAACCTCAACTTTGGGCTTTGTCTCAAGGCATAGGCTAGAGTTTACAAATTGCTCCAATTGCATCCCCTATGATCATTTTTAACCAAAAAAGAAAAAGAAAAGTACAAGAATTATAAAATTAATGAAAAGGGCTCTGAGGTTCATATTGATTAATATATATTACAGAAAATAGTTTATCCGTTTTGATGTTTAAACCTATTTAATTGAATATTTACAAAAATAACCCCCGAGGTTCACGTTGTTACAAAAAATCACCCGACTTTAATATATTTACTATACAAGCTTGTTTCTTCATTTTGGTATTTTAACCTATATAAAGGAGTAATTAAATAAACAAACCCTAAAGTTCTATATGAAACAATAAAGCATAAACTTGAGATGTGGTTGGGTTATTTACAAATATTCCCAAAACAAACCTGAGGTTTGGTGTACTAAAGTAAAGCCCAGATTTTTTTTAAATCATTAAAACTACCCCTAAGGTTTATAAGTAAACTAAGCTAAAGTGATAAAGTCCAATTTTGTGTTTTAAAAAAAAATAAAAGGAGAAGAAGAAGAAGATTTATAAGTAAACTAAGCTAAAGTGATAAAGTCCACTTTTGTGTTTTAAACAAAATAAAAAAAAGAAGAAAAAGAAGAAAACTAGAAAAGTTATAAAAACTAATAATAATAATAATTAAAAAAAACTCTGAGGTTCGTAATGACTAATATTTATTGCAGAAAAAAGTTTATTCATTTTGGTGTTTTAACCTATTTAAAGGACTAATTACAAAACAACCCCTGAGGTTTTTGTGTAGTTACAAAAAAAAAGATAGTAATTATTAGAAACAACAATTGAGGTTTATGTGCAAACTATTTAAAGTACTAAAGTTCACTATATATCGAAATTTAGAAGCATGTTGGGGCTTTCACTTATGAAGTTTGTATTGACTATTATTTGTTGTAGAAAATAGTTTTTTCATTTTGGTGTTTTAATCTATTTAAATGTATAATAAAAAATGTAAGGGTTTCTATTTGTTAGGAGTCATTGGCAGTTGATGGTTCTTTGCCCAAAATACAATGTTGTCGCTTGGTTTTGCTTCATTGGGAAAAAGCTGAAGAAAAATTTATCTGAGAAGATTGAGACGTATGTTTTATATAATTTAATTTGTAGTATAATTACTGTAGCTACTTTAGCAACTTGGCTAGTTACTCCAAATTCTTGATTATTTCAATTATGATGTTAGCAATGTAATGTGATGTAGAGCATACGAAGCATACCAAGTTATGAAGGGGATGCACACCTAACAATTAAAGAAGCCTTTGTGGGTTTATCCAAAGGTACTTTCATTGTGTTTTTTCAATTGTTAATTGAACTGATGTACTATTGTTAAATATAAAGAATTGAATATTTGTTGTTATAATCTTTTTTTTTTCTTTCAAGTGTTGCCAACAAAAGGGAAATACGGCCGATGCATGCAGGTTTGTTGTTATGAGGCATATGCTGGAGATCATCAAATTAGACATGTATAACTCATTCGAAAAGGTAATTACGAAGTCATTTGTATTATCATTATTAATAGTATATTGAATATTTATTTGTAAAATTTGTTACCATTATTAATAAAATTTTCAGTATTTTGTGATATGTTGATGTCAACATGGAAGATCGATTCAATTTATTTAGCATTCTTGATTCAGTTTTTTTTTTAAGTCTTATTGTGCGTATTGACCTACACAGGCACTCAATATGGAAGAGCCTTATTCGAAAGATGACATGGATGATGTACGTCGACGTTGGGCCAAGTGTTTTCTTGTGGTCATTTCTTGACATTTTCTAGAGGTCACTTGATAGTGCACTATCTATTATTAGAATGTTAGCAATATAGGTGCTAAATCTTTTGATGTAATTTTGATGTTGAATTGTGATGGTTGATAACTTTTGGTACATTTAGTGATTGGTGAATGTTGACACTTGTAGTGTACTTTTGATGGTGAGATTTGATGGTTGATGACTTGTGTTACATTTTGGTGATGGCAGTAAGTTTTTTACTTGTGGTTGGTGAATGAATTAATGACTTTGTTGGTTAATTTTGCTTTATTATTTATTGATTATAGAGCTATAATAGTGTAGGTCAAACCAAATATAAAAAATGGTTTCGTAAGCTGTTCTGTATAACCAATTTTCCAGAAGATATTTTTAAAATCCGTTCTAGAATATATAGACTTTCCAGAACATATTTTTGAATACACGTTATAGTATTATACTTTCCAAAACGTATTTTTTAAATAACCGTTCTAGAATATAAAATTTCCAAAAAGGTACATTATAATACCCGTTCTAGAATACTGATTTTCCATAAGGTATTTATTAATACTCGTTCTAGAATATATACTATCCAGAACGTATTTTTCAAATATCTGTTATAAATTAATGACTTTCCAGAAGGTCTTTTTGGAAACCTATTATAGAATATAGATTTTCCAGAACGTATTTATAAAATATCCGTTCTAAAATATAGAATTTCCAGAAGGTAATTTTTAAAACCCGTTCTAGAATATAGACTTTCTAGAATGTAATTTCTTAAACCCGTTCTAGAATATAGAATATTTTTTTAATATCCGTTCTAAAATAATGACTTTCGAGAACGTATTTCTGATACACGTTCTAGAATATAATCTTTCCAGAATGTATTTCTGACATATCCGTTCTAAAATAAAGACTTTCCAGAACGTATTTTTTATTACCTGTTCTAGAATATATACTTTCTAGAACGGGTAATAAAATAACCGTCCTGGAAAGTATTATCGAGAACAGGGACAGACCCAAAATATGACTTTCCAGAACGGGTACAAAACTTTTTAGAACGGGTAAAAATAATAGTTCTAGAAGGTCAGACATTCTAGATCGGGTAAAAAATAACCGTTCTAGAAATACTGACTTTCTAGAACAACTGTATCTAGAACGCAGCAGAGTACCATCTGGATTGCTTGTTTTATATGTTCTACAATGTCGATGATGCACTATTTCTTGGCCAATGCTGCATGTGAAGTGAGTTGGATCAACTCGTTGCTTGGAGAAATCGAATTGTCTTCTCCTAAGGTGCCTATGATTTGGGTTGATAATCTTAGTTCTATAACTCTAGCTTCCAATCCCATCGTGCATGCTAGAAAAAATCATGTAGTACTCGATTACCATTTTGTTAGAGAAAAGATTGCAGCTGGAAAGTTAAGAGTGGAACACATTCCTACCTTTGAACAAGTTGCAGATGTTTTGACCAAGCCTCTGTCTTTGCAATTCTTCTCTAAGCTCAGGAACAAACCTTACATAATTAGTAAGAGCACGATCGAATTAAGTGGTCGTGTGAAAGATACAGGTGATACTGAGTGCGTGAATGATCATCACTACAAGCTAAATGGCTGGAACATTCGAGTAACAACGGATAGTGACAGCTGCACAACAAGACAAGACGAGTGCAACAGGTTGAATGATCATATTGGTGAAACTTGTATCAATATGAGCGACTCAGATGCACTCAGGATAGCTGGCACGCACCAGCAAGCTTGGCAGCAAGCTCAAAACCATATTAGTAGGCTTATAAAAGGATACTAAATGTATTGCTTTCCTTATAACAAAAACTGTGAGTTTATTTTGAGTAAGAGCAATTAATGGCTTTCAACTTTGTGCTCAACATATGTTTTATAACTTTATGCTTTACATTTAATGTCTTGTTTTAGCATTTCTTTTCAGTAAATATACTTATTCAGTGACAATATTTCGTAACTATAAAACAACTCTTTCGTGATGAATTATATGATATTTGATAAATATTTAATGGAAATTATAATAATTAGAGTGTCATTAAAAACTATTGAAATGATAACATATCGTGACAATACAGATCTTTAGATGACAAATTTTCAAGCACACAAGTGATGAATTAGTCGTCATCAAATATTATAATATATGATGATCATGTTTAATAGTGTCATCAGTAGCACACATTTAGTGACGAGCTTAACAAAAACATCATTTTCACCTATCATGATGGTCATACTGTGATAATCGCTCAAATATCGTCACACAGTAATTTTAGTGACAAAAACACACTTAGGCCGCGTTCACTTCTGGAGACGGGATGGGATATTTCTGTCCCTCAAGGGCGGACGGCACTGTATAGATTAAAAGAGTCATTCGTTTGGTTTGAATAACGGGCACTTTGCTCATGACATGACTGCTTATACCATCCTACGTTCACTTTGATGGATACGTGGTGTTAGTCGTGGAAATTACCATATTGCCCCCTTGTCATCAATAGGTTATAACGCAGTATCTCCGTACCACCAAAATGTTTCGATCCCTAATTTTAGACACCTGAGTTCTATATTCTTGCCCAGATTTCAAATGTTATCGTGTTCCAACGTTGGGCATCAACCTGATTAAGGATTTGACACGGATTTCAATCGGCAGAACATCGTGGTGAGTTAGCGGTTCGCGATTTACCATCCTTTATTCGGTAAGCAATTTTAGGGTTCTTGAGTACAGTAGTTGCATGAGTTATGGGAACTCATCCTGTTATTGTCTGATCTTTGTTATCGGTCTACTAATCCCTTCTTGAATCGTATATTATGACAATTATACGGGCATGTCGGTCCTGGTTTTCAAGCCGAATGTGCCGCTCTTGGATGAGTAGCGCCAGAGATCATCGCACTGAGTCTCTATTGTTTTTGGGTTTTGTTGCATATAGGGTAAATGAGCGACTCCACGGGCTTGGGACCTCAGCGGCAGTCGTCCGGAAATTATGCTTGTATTCTCTGCCGCCAAGCCCTTCCAGTACGCTGCTACTTCCGTTTCGAGCTGACTGTGCAAACTGCAAGAACCAAACGGAATAGTGGTCGTCGTTTCTTGGCCTGTTCCGTCCGAGGGGTAATACTTGTCAAATTCGTGCTTTAATTTTGAAAGAGCCTCTAAGAATACGACGTTTTAGTCGTGCAAATATATATAAAACTGCGTCTGAGTAGTTCGTTGATTTTGACTAATTGTTCCACAGGATGGAAAATATAATATGTTTGTTTGGCTCGATTGCCCCGTGGAGGATAAATCTATGTCCGTGCAGTATGATCAATTGCGCGAGGAGTTCCAGGTCACTAAACCCCAGTGTGGGAGGTACAAGAAATGTTCAATCAAGGCTCTTCGATGTAGCATAGTCGCATGGGTATTGTCCTCAAATTTTTTTTTACTGTATCTTTTGAAGTAGTCTATTTTGTGTCGTTGTTTACTTAGGAAATGGATGGGTTCTGCGGCCTAAACTCGTGTTAGACGATGAAAATGAATTTCGGGAAATGTGGAATGTTAACCAGAATTCTTTAATTAAATGGTTCTGGAATTTTTGGTTTTGTTTCTTGCAAAATCTCTTTTTACTGTCTTTTTCATGTGAGCATCGGCTATTTTGTGTTTTTCTCCCGCCTGATAATTATTGAACAAAGTAGCTTTCGAAAAGGATACGTATCTATTTTTGAATTGGCCAAAACAAGTGTTAAAATAGTTGAGTTGGATGTAATCATGTTGCATAGTAATACGAGAAGGAATATGTTCTCTGTCCTGGCTGACGAGTCATATTCACATTTATTACCAATGTCAGTGATCATAATATCACATGTATTGATCGTATTTCATATCTTATGTATATTTTTCTCYATATGTGCGTCATAGGCGTTGCATTCTATTTAGATGGGGTGATGAGAACTACATCTAACTTACGAATTTATTTAGTGAGTTGTTTATGCACTATTCACACATGGATTCTGGAAAGGGGCATCAGTTTCCACATAAGCATACGGACCGGGAAGTGGCCGGCATGAAAATGGTAGATCTCGGGGGCTCTGACGGAGTGCGGACGGCTCTCGATATGTTAGTGGGGAGATTGGCTTTAATGGAGAAGCGCCTATCAAAGGTTGAACGGGAACTCGACCTCGCACGGCATGGGGCCGCTGGCGTAGCTGTATTATCGCCACCCGAATCGCTCAGGCAATAATCGACCCACGCCCCAAGCCTGAAGGACGAAGAATAATCTAGGGAAAACGATGTCCCTCGTGCTATATGTTCTGGAAAATTTCCAGATGTCTATGGATGGAGGGTCTGTGTTCCTTTGGCATTATATTAATCTGTAATAGACAAGATAGAAGGGCCTTTACCCTCCACATGTATTCCTATTTTCTTTGGTATTCATCATTGTTTGTCTTTTGTATCGAGCGGGATGAGTCAACCACTTTTAGCATGCGTGCTCGAATTGTTAAATAAAGTAGCA
>BMAC01000820.1:349787-368772 GCA_014905375.1 Phtheirospermum japonicum | reverse complement strand
TATCCGGCCCTGAACCCGTTATCAGCCTTCCACCCTTTCAGGATTAAGTCTTTCAGCCCATCAATAAGCGCGGCCTCCTCGACAGTTGTCCAAACTTTACGGTTTGGCCGATGAGCCCCTGCTTTGGCAATACTTGCTTCGGAATCCATTCTACGTTTATGAAACATGCCAGTAATAAAATTTTTTGGAACAAGCACGTAATTGTATTCATTTGCAGTTGGTGAAATTTGATTAGGTTGGTCATTAACAGTTAGTTAGATTGCACGAAAGTAGACAGAAAGTAAGGTATAGTCAAACACACTGCCATAGCTAGCAGCAGCCAGTAATAACTCATGACAATGGACATCGTAGTTATAAGTTTCTATTCTCTATAAAACGATTAACATAAAAATTGTTCGACAATGATCCTAGGGGTTCAACCACTCATTGTACATGGAGAGAGACAAATTGTCACGCCATGCAGTCCACTCCGGTGAAGCTTCGACTTGGTCAACATACTCATCGGGTAAATTTTCTGCGTTATCGTACTGGCCATTATACTCATTCATCTCAGCTTCGATTGGGTCGGTATCCATTTCTGCGGGAATGAAGTTGTGAATCTAACAGCACACCATGATCATCTTGTTTTGAATTTTGATTGAGTAAAAGGCATGGCTGCGTAGGACTGCCCACTGAAGTTTCAAGATACCGAACGATCGCTCAATGGCATTACGAGCCTTAGCATGATGAAGGTTAAAAAGTTCTTTGTGATTAGTTGGACTCCCGCCGTCCCTAGACCATTCGCTCAAATGATATCTCACCCCTCTGTATGTCGTAAGAAAATCGGCCCCATTTGTGTATCCTGAATCGCAAAGGTAATATTTACCCGTGGATTGTTATTAAGCTTGTGAGACTTATGGACAATGACAAGATACCGAGAAGGTGAGGAAATATGATAATGGAAGTCTAAAGTACAACTCGTGTACGTGTAATCCAATTTATTTGGGATGAGTTTACCGGACGGAATGCGCAATCCATTGCGCCTAGTGATAGCATCGCGCAGCACACGACTGTCCGCAGCCGATCCTTCCCAACCAGTTAGGACGAAGTTGAATTGCAGATGTCGGTCACATGTCCTTCCCAACCAGTTAGGACGAAGTTGAATTGCAGATGTCGGTCACATACACCAAGCACGTTTACGGAGACAAGCCCTTTCCGGTTACGGTATCTAGGTTTCTGAAGTGACGGGACTCGAACGCCTATGT
The DNA here is from genome assembly GCA_014905375.1 of Phtheirospermum japonicum. Taxonomy (NCBI): domain Eukaryota; kingdom Viridiplantae; phylum Streptophyta; class Magnoliopsida; order Lamiales; family Orobanchaceae; genus Phtheirospermum; species Phtheirospermum japonicum. Next base: position 367,528 of record BMAC01000820.1, on the reverse strand, counting down.
ATGTGCCATCTAACGCCCCTAAGCACCCCTAAACGAACGATAGAAGCTCAAATTATCACATCTAATGCAACCATGCAATCACACTGGCATACTGTAACCATTTGTGTGACAATGGCATTTCATCCTATTATAGTGAAAATTGTGCAAAAGACTAGACATAAATCATAAAACGTGTGTATATGTTTATTTGAATGCAAAATGTATTTGTTTACCTTAAACCATTTCCAGTTATTATCCGTGCATGTGTCATCTACCGAAGTTGGTTGTGTCGCTAGGATGGGATGGAGTCTTAGGACAGCATTGAGTACAAACCGGAAGTGCTTACTAACCGTGCAACCAGACCTTTTGAAGTCGAATTTGACAACCCTATTTTTTTTTGTGGTGGGACAGTACACTAAGGAAGAACGTTACTTGCTCACATATCAACACATTACGGGACTGGGTTAGACCTCTAAAGTTTTCTAGTATATAACAAAACCGTCCAAATTCATTCCTATCCATACGTAACTGTTCGACACATGCCCTATCATTAATACTAATTAATTCACGCATGTGATTTATACGTTCGGGTTGTCGATCAGTCAATCTGTATCTTCGAGGATTGGCTGCGTTGCTACCCGACTTGTGCTTTGGAGAAGAGACAAACAGTCTATAATACGCTAGAATGGTGAAGAACATTTTGAGTGTATGCAAGAATTCCTCCAGAACAAGAGCTACTTGGACATCGGCTTCAAGGGAATCCATTTGTGCAGAAAATAATCAAAGATTCTGCTACATTGAGAAGAAAGTTCAAATACGCAGTTACTAGTAGTAATCGGCCAACGTGCCATGTCCTTGTTCTTATCAAAAAATCAATTAATTTTTCCATATGTTCACATTGTTTCCGCGATTACAAAAAGGAGTTCAAAGGAGCCTGCTTAAAATTTTCATGAAAGCAGCCAAAACAAATAAAATGGTAATGAAAAATAGTGCAGTTAAGGCATCACAAGGAGGTAGTTGTTAAAATGTTTGTATGGTGGAGTAGCTCTACTAAAAAATGACCAAGCCTTACTTCATCCCATCTGAACTGCCCACAGAAATTGAAGTTTTTTATTTTTATTTTTTTAATCTTTTAAAAAATAAAAACATGCCGTCGTTCATGGCATTGTTTCACCTACTAAGACACTGCTCTCCATTCGGATGCATTATCATACGACGATAGGCCATGTCAGGTTTCCGGCCGATAAACGTCGACATATCCATTTTCATGTAAAACAAGCTGTAATAAGGGTATGATATGAATCTTGAGGTTTGGAGTGAGCAAAATTTCATAAACACAAATGATCATTAATACGTCTTATTCTCTTGTCATAGGCAGTGCAATTCTACTAAAAATATGACCAACCCTTACTTCATCCCATCTGAACAAAAAACAGAAATTGGAGTTTTTTATTTTCATTTTTTTTAATCTTTTAAAAAATAAAAATATGTCGTCGTTCGTGGCATTGTTACACCTACTAAGACACTACTCTCCATTCGGAGGCATTATCATACAACGATAGGCCATGTCAGGTTTCCAGCCGATAAACGTCGACATTTGTTTGTTCACCAACAAAAGAAAAAAAAGATCTCATATTACAAAGGTGTCGTTAAATTTTATCATAAATTAAAACATCAAACAGCACAATCCAATGCATTCCAATTCACAACCACTCAAACAACAACGTTTCGACATGAGTATGCATATATGTTTGCTACTTGATATATCAGAGTTCATATGTAGATAACATGGGAAAATGAGCATTTACAAGGGAAACTTGTGGTACTCCATATTTATTATTATCAAATATTGTAATTTAGCATTTGAATTAAAAGGATTAACACTCGCAAAAGAAGTTAGTACAACGCAAATACTACGATTGAAAACTCCTTATCACAGAGTCAAGCCCAGTTCAGAAAATTAAAAAACATAGAACAGCACAATCCATTGCATTCCAATTCACAACCAACTAAACAACAACATTTCGACATGAGTAGGCATACATGTTTGCTACTTGATATATCAGAATTTATATGTAGATAACATGGGCAAATGAGGATTTAAAAGGGAATCATGTGGTACTCCATATTGATTATTATCAAATAATATCATTTGGCAATTGAACTAAGAGGATCAAACAGTCGCAAAATAAGGTGTACAACGCAAACACTACGATTGAAAACTCATTATCACATAGAGAAGCCCAGTTCAGATAAATAAAAAATTGAACGGCACAATCCACTGCATTCCAATTCACAACCACTCAAAAAGGTCATAACCAAACCGAACACGAAATGCACATATGAAAAAATTGGCACAATACGAAAGATATTCACAGTACGAGTAACCGAAAGCCTTATCGCACCCGATACATTAAAAAAAAAATAGGATCCCGCCGAACCCTCAATTTTAGTACGGTGGGCAGCCAAAATAAATGAGGAAAACTAGCACACATACCGACTCACGAACGTGTCAGATGCTCAACTCTTGACAATGTAACTGCGTAAAAAGATGGGACACAGACCTTCGACCGTGCGGGTTTTATTCTCTTGGTCGATGCTATGGGCACTCCAAGCAATAGATGTCGGCACCTTCAAAGCTCGATTTCACTGCGGTATTCATAAATAAGAAGAAAAAAGTTCAGAAAATCGAAAAGGGCAAAAATGCCGTCCGAACACGACATGGTAATTTCAGCCACAAGACGCGGAACGCCCCGGGATGAACGGCGCACGCGACGGCTTCAGAGCGGTACCTCGATTCGCTGATGCGGGGGATGTGGAACGGCGACCAAATTTTACGAGAGAGAAGATTTTACGTAGCTAGGGTTTCAGAGTGAATGAGTGGGAGAGGATTGGGGCAGTAGAAGGGTTAATACACTGGTGTCCATGTAATTTCTCGTTGGAACAGGGTTATTTTGGGAAGTAATTCCAAATGTCCAGGGGTATTCCCGTATTTTGATGTGGTGGGCGTTCAAGGGATAAAATCATCCCACTCCTGGGCGCGGGATGAGTTAGTCAACCCAATGGGGGATAGAATGCGGGCCGGGATTGTGATACCGGGCCTGACTCCATCGAAGTGAACATGGGAGGATTCGGGATATCACTCGAAATCCCGTCCCGTCTCCCGAAGTGAACGCGCTCATATATGATGAATTTTATCCTCATCTTATAAGGGGATTTTTTTTTTGTACCAAGTAGATTATGGAGCCTCTGTTACTAGTTAGCTTCCGCTTGAAAATGTTTATTGTGTTTCGCAATAAAATTGCGGTTTCCAAGGCGGAAAAAAGGATGAGATAAAACACAATTTGAACTAGAGTGCATTACAAAGAAACTTAAATTTACTGACATAATATTGTAATTAAATCTTAGAATTACAATCAATTTAAAAAGCCAAATATTTTGTTAGGTCAGATTAATGGATTATGACCTGTTAGACCATGTGACTCGATATTATAATGTATTGATTTTGTAGTGTAATCTATTAGTTTTTGTATTAAATAATATTAATTTTTATAAATTTCTGACACGTGCTATGATGTATTAATTTTGTATTATAATGTATTAGTACTATGATGTCTTAGTTTTTTAATTATAATGTATTGATTTTTGAAATATAATGTATTGATATGAAATTTTGTTATGATTGAGTGTTAGTAGGACTTAATAAGAATGTTGCCAATTCTAAAAATATTATTTTCTCCAAAAATATTGCAACCACTCACCAACAAATCACGAATAGTTTAGTAATTTAACAGAGAAATATTATTGCCATTTACTGACAATTTCAGATTTTATTAAAAAATATTTGCCCCAATTTATTTTACCAATTTTACCTACTATTAACAATTTTTTTGACATTTACAAACAAATAAAATTATGTAGGGAAAATGATTTTTCTCGAAGTGTGCTGTGATTTCAACCATTCATGTCAGTGGAGCTACATTTGATGGAAATTACATTTATAGCATTTCTAATAATAAAAAAGTAGATCAACAATATTATTAATTAAAAAATAATTATGCAATGATAAGTAAAAAAATGCGCATATTTTTCAGTGTTAAAATCATATTTTTATATGCATTTTATTTAGATTTTATTTAGTTGCGCCATTGATTTTTCTTATTTTCGGCACATTTGATCTATGATACTTAAATATTGGATTTTATGTTCATTATAGGGATTTTGAAGTATATTGGTCCTGATATGAACGAATGTGGGCCTGCGAGTGGAGTTTTAACGAAATAGGACCCCAATTTGACGTGTTACTGCTGACACTGGGTCTGTCATCCACACTGTGTTATCCGGTGCCAAAGCAAGTTCAGGAAAGCCCAGAAAATGAACAAAACGAATGGGCCCAGAACGAGTCTTTTGGGGACTTTTACTCTTGGAGAGAGACGGGAGAGACGAGAAAAGAGAAACATTCATGCAACATTTACATGAAACTAATGCAACATTTACATGAAACGTTCTCCCAGTTTACCCACATTGAGACACAGCTACATAGGAATGATAAAGATTAAAATAGAATGACCAAATTATTATCTTTACGGAGAAATAAGAAAACCGCGCAACTTCATTTCTTTAATCCAAACGCCAGAATAAAAGATGAAAAACAAACAAACAAACTCTTTGTCGATCAAATGCATGCAAACATATGTAACTTTTTGCATGCGTCTCTACGGCGGAGGGTGTCCACCGCCACATTCCCCAACCCCAACATTCCGCCACCCTGGCCGCCACCCCATCCCCATCCTCGACCACGTCCCCACCAACCACCACCTCCTCCGCTGCCCCCACCGCCACCGCCACCACCACCACCTCCTCCGCCGCCACCACCACCGCTCCCACCACTAACACCGCCCCATCCATGTCCACCTCCATTTCCTCCACCACCGCCTCCTCCGCCACCTCCACTCCCTCCACCACCACCTCCTCCGCCGCCTCCACTGGCCTCCACGCCACCTCCTCCGCCGCCCTCCACTGCCTCCCCCGCCTCCCACCGCCTCCGCCGCCTCCCACCGCCACCGTCCTCCGCCGCCTCCACTGCCACTACCTCTTCCCGAACCATTTCCTCCCTCATGTCCTCTTCTTATGGCCCCTCTTTCCCCTTCTTCCACGACCACCACCACCACCACCTCCGCTTCCCCCGCCACCGCCGCCGCCACCTGAACTTCCTCCACCACCCTTTCCCTTATTAGTCATAATGCTGTCAACGACCAGCTCCCCATCAACCAAAGTTGCATTATCCAATCCATGCAACATTTTCCTTGTAAAACCTTCCCCCGACTTAATCTCAACTCCGGTGGCATTTTCATCACCGCCATTGATCCCGTAAATCAAGTAAGGGCTCAACAGAATGACAAAAAAAAGAAATACTATAAACCTACCCATTTTTCTAAATATTATTTTGTTTTCGTCTCAAATCGAGAATGAGAAAAGATGCACAAACTCGCAGCTATTATATACTGCAAAATTTCTACCGTGATTTGCCCACTGGCAGTTAGAATGATATGGCAAAGGCTGCAAAAAGTATAGCTCTGAATATAAAGCTGTAACTACATAAAGCAACCGTAAATTAGAATTCCTTTTGTGACAATTTTGTCCCTACTGATGTTGTCGTTATTTAAAGCATGCCAATAGTCTGGTTAGTGACACCTAGAAACTCAAAAGTAAGAAGAAAAAAGAGAAAATAAAAAAGAAAAAATGATTGCATACCTCTTATTTATTTATTTGTATTTTATTTCGGGGTGCTAAACGACAGTATAAATCATAGCGACCTGATGGATTCGACTCGCGTGATCACAGACCGACTTGGCGACCTGATAACCTGAGGTCGCATGAATGACGACCTAATAAGTTCAGGTCGCATGGATGGAGTCCTGATAGGTTTAGGTCGAGTGAGTCCCAACCTGACAGGTCTCAGCACCAGAGATTTCCATGGAGCCCACATCCGTCGGATGACATAAGCTCTAGATTAGTACAGTCCACTCTATTACAACTGTCAATAGTACTGTAGTAATGTTAGCCACACGATCATATTTAGCCATTGTCATAAGTACTGTAGCAATTCTGACCATATGATCTAGGGCAACACTAGTCATCTATGTTGCTATAAATAGCCGTGTATTTCATTGATGTTATATATGAAAAGATCACCGAAAACATATACAGTACATTCTCTTTTACTCACTTTACAATAGCTCTTCTTTTATTACATCAGCTCGCCATGAACTCGCAACTTTTCTTTCATGGTATCAGAGCGGGTTTGAGGGCCTGATTCTATTTTTCTTTTGCAAAATGTCTCACAATAGCTCTTACTCCTCAATCCAGATCTCCTCACCTTTACCTCCTATCGTGTATTCTCAAAGTCAGCTCATTTCAACTAAATTAGATGAAAATAATTACTTGATCTTGAGACAACAAGCCTTGACGACCATCAAAGGCTATGGTCTTGAATTCATTATGAAAGGATCTGCAGCTCCACCACAATTTATAACTAATGAAGGAAAAAATCAGACAAACTCCCTCTTTTCTACGTGGGAAAGGCAAGATCAGATCTTAGCCTCATGGTTCCTGTCCTCTCTAAGTGAGAGCATTATTGTTTTAACTATTGGTTTAAATACATCCGAAGAAATATGGTTTTCTCTTGAGAACAATTTTGCTACGCAATCTCAAGCCAAGATAATGCAATATAGGATAATGTTGTAGTCTTTGAGAAAAAATGCCTTGTCTGAAGTCTTGTTGTGATGTTTTAGCTTCTGTAGGGAACAAGATCTCTGAAGAAGATCAGATCTTACACATTTTTCGCTGGATTAGGAAGTGAATATGACTCGGTGATGGTTAATGTTATATCCTGGCCGCAACCTTGCACGATAGCTGAGCTGCATGCTCTTTTGCTCAGCTACGAAGCCAGATTGGAAAACCAACAATAATAATGCTTCATATGTCAATACAGAAGGATCTCAGCCCTCTGTCAATGCTGCAACATAGGTCAACGCTGCAAGAGTCAACAACAATAATTATCAACAAAACAGAGGTTGCGGAGGTGGCAGGAACAATTTAAGAGGTAGTAGGGGAGGAAGAAGTCACAAAGGTCGCGGAGGAAGATCGAGTGGAGGAGACAGGGTTGTCTGTCAGGTCTGCTATATCTTTGGACACACAACAGATAGGTGCTGGTACATGAATGACATCTCCTACAGCAACACTCAATCCAACCAGAAGTTACTCCGAAACCCTTCACTACATATGGCACAGTTTGGGAATGCTGGAAGCATGAGCTCGCATTCGGACTATGGTGATGATACTCTCTGGTTTCCTTACTCTAGAGAAACTGCGCATGTGACAAATGACCTCTCAAACCTAAATATGGCCCCAGAATATGCTGGAAGGAACAAACTCCAAATAGAAAATGGAGCTGGAGTGAACATTAATCATATTGGTAACTCTTTTTTAAAAGTTCCTCGCAGTTCTAGAACCTTTTTGCTCAAAAATCTACTTTATGTTCCCTCAATCACTAAAAATTTGTTGAGTGTTTCCAACTTTGGCTCTGATAATAATGTCTTTTTTGAATTCCATCCTTCTTATTGTTTCATTAAGGATCAAACCACCAAAGCCATCTTGCTCAATGGGACAGTTAACGATGGACTATATCATTTCCACCTACATACCACCAATCCATCCACTTATCATCCTCCACCTGAACCACCTTTCATCATGCGACCTACTCAACCTTGCCTCATTTCAAGTTCTCAGAATAAAAAGTCTATTTCCGATCTATGGCATTTTGGATTAGGTCACTCTAGACAAGATTTAGTAGATAAGGCTCTGAAAAGCTATAATATCCCTTATAACAACAATAAAAAAAAATTATCTTTACATTCCTCTTGTATGTTAGCAAAAAGCCACAAGCTTCTTTTTTAAAATTCTCAATTTATCAGTTCCTAGCCTCTTGAACTCACCCACTCCGACCTCTGGGGACCAGCACCCATAAAATCATCAAACGATTTTCTTTATTATGTTAACTTCATCGATTGTTTCAGTAGATATACATGGATTTATCTTCTAAAGTCCAAATCTGAAGTTTCTAATGCCTTTTTTCATTTTAAAAACCTTGTTGAAATCAATTAAATTTCAAGATCAAAAAATTTCATTCAGATGGTGGCACTAAATATAAAGCTCTTGCTAAGGTTATTCAGGACAATGGTATAAATCATAGGATATCTTGCCCTTATATACCAGAATAGAATGATGTGTCTAACAGGAAATATAGGCATCTTGTGGAGATGGTATTGTCTTTACTTGCTCATTCAAACCTACCTCTTAGGTTTTGGGATGATGCTTTCACTACTTCTACTTACATTATCAACAGAATTTCCTGCAAAACAAATCGTTATAAAACCCCTCTTGAGTGTCTCTTCAATCGGCGACCTGATTACAACTTTCTTAGAGTTTTTGGTTGCCTCTGCTATCCCCATATCAGACCCTATAATTCCCAAAAACATTAATACATATCGGTTCCATGTACTTTTCTTTGTTACAACACTCAGTACAAAGGATACAAGGTCGTGTTACCTTCTGAGAAGGTGATAATCTTCAAAAATGTTGTGTTCAGTGAGCATGAGTTCCCATACAGGTCTAAACAGGTTGCTAACTCTCCACGCAGCTTGTCACCTCTACCATCCATACTCTCACCACCCCAATACCATACCTTTTCCATTCCATCACCATCAACACCTCTGAATAATATTTCCACATACCCAGTCCCATTGCCTGATCAAACTCCTATTTCCCACCAATCACCTCAACATACTCACTCCAACACACCTCAAAGCTCTAACACTACAGTTCCCCTCGTTGTTTAACTATCATCTCTTTCTAATGATTACTCTGGTCCTTCTCCACCATGTCTTCCTCAGAATTTACATCCCATGCTGACCAGGTTTAAAGCTAGGATTCACAAACCTAACATACTCTCTGCCGAAGTCATCAATGAGGATGATGAACCATTAGATGCTCGTCAATCTCTTCAGATTGGAGTTTGGAAACAGGCTATGCAGGCTGAATACAATGCACTGATCAAAGATCGCACTTGGACTTTGGTTCCAGCACCTGAGGGGAGAAATATAATTTGTTGCAGATGGGTGTTTAAGACCAAGAGAAACACTAATGGTTCAGTTGCTAGACACAAAGTAAGATTGGTTTCTCAAGGTTTCTATCAGCGAGCTGGTTTTGATTTTTCATATATAAAATCAATGGAATACACAGTTATTTATAGCAATATAGCTGACTAGGGTTTCCCTAGATCCTATGGTCAGAATTGCTACAGTACATATGACAACGGCTAACTATGATCTTGTGGCCAAAATTGTGACAGTACTATTGACAGTTGTAGTAGACTGGGCTGTACTAATCTAGGTCTTAGATCATTCGACGTGATGTGGGCTCCATGCAGACCTCTGGTGCTGAGACCTGTCAGGTCGGGACTCACTCGACCTATACCTATCAGGTCTCCATCCATGCGACCTGAACTTATTAGGTCGCCATTCATGCGATCTCAGTTTATCAGGTCGCCAAGTCGGTTTGTGATCATGCAACCTGAATCCATCAGGTCGCTGAGACATATACTGTTGTTTAACACAAAGCAAGATTGGTTTCTCAATGTTACTCTCAGCGAGTTGGTTTTGATTTTTCTGAAACATTCAGTCTAGTTGTCAAGTCAACAGAAATAAGGATAATCTTAAGCATTGTTGTTTCTTGTGGATGGGATGTTAAGCATATTTATATCAATATTGCATTCCTACATGGAGATCTACGGGAAGTGATCTATATGAAACAACCTCCCGGTTTTGAACAAAAAGACAAACAGTTCGTCTGCAGAATCACCAAGGCTATTTATGGGCTTAAACAGTCCTCTAGAGCATGGTTTGGCAAGATTCAAGGAATACTTTAAAGCCTTGGGTTCACAGGTTCAAAAGATGACGCTTCTCTTTTTTACAGGTTGAAGAATGGATCAAGAATTTATCTACTCATCTATGTAGATGACATACTGATTACAGGAAGCAATGACAATGAGGTCGCTTCAGTAGTTGCCAATTTGAAAAAGGTTATGTCACTGAAAGAGCTGGGCAGTGTTAAACTATTTTTGGGAATCCATTTTACCACATCCGCTGATGAAGTGCATTTGAGCCAAGGACAGAACATAAGAGAGCTTCTCAAGCGAGCTAATATGCTGTCATTTAAACCGGTTCCCACTCCAACGATTACTTCAAACAACTTATCCAGATTCAAGGGAAGTAGCATGGGTATAAATTCTACTCTTTACAGAAGTTTAGTTGGAAGTCTACAATATGTCACTATTACGAGACCTGAAATTCCCTTCAGTGTTAACAAACTTAGTCAATTCATGGCCAATCCCTTGAACACGAGCTGGCGAGCACTAAAATGAATTCTGAGATACTTGGCAGGCACAATTGATCATGGATTGAGAATAACGAAAACTCCAAACTTTTATTTGACTTGTTTTTTTGACTCTGATTGGGCTGCCGTCCTCGATGATAGGAAATCTATTAGTGGTTCCTGTTTCTATCTTGGCAATAATCTTGTATCATGGAGTTCGAAGAAACAGTGTTTTTTGTCAAGGTTGAGCACTGAGGCAAAGTACAGAAGTTTAGCAAACACTGCTGCAGAGATGAAGTGGATAGGATATCTGCTCAAGGAATTGAAAATTGGATCAGTTCGCACGCCTACCATTTGGATAGATAATTTGAGCGCGATTGCTCTGGCGTCAAATACTGTCTTACATGTAAGAACAAAGAACATTAAACTTGATCTTCATATTGTTCGAGACAAGATTCTTTCATAACAGCTCGCAGTATAACATTTTCCTTCTTAAGAGCCTATAGATAATATTCTGAAAAAACCTTTAAGCAAGCAATTATTCACCAAGCTCAGAGATAGATTGAGAATCATGACCAAGAGCTCGTTCGAATTGAGGGGCCGTGTTAAACGACAGTATAAATCATAGCAACTTGATGGATTCACCTCGCATGATCATAGACCGACTTGGTGACCTGATAACCTGAGATCCCATGAATGGCGACCTAATAAGTTCAGGTTGCATGGATGGAGACCTGATAGGTTCAGGTCGAGTGAGTCTCGACCCGACAGGTCTCAGCACCAGAGGTTTGCACGGAGCCCACATCACGTCAGATGACATAAGCCCCAGATTAGTACAGTCTAGTCTGCTACAACTGTTGATTAACACGAATTTGTCTTGATTTTAGTTAGTATATTAGTTCATTTTTATTATTGTTTTCGGTGAAAGTTGGATAGATTGAGCATATTTTTGTATTTTCTTATCTCCAATTTATTTTATTATATTTTAATTATAATTAACTAATTTTATGTTTATTTTAGGTATTTATAAGTATCTGATTTTGGATTTAGTTAACGATGGGCAAACGAGTAGAGTTTCAGCAAAAAACGGGCCGCGATTTGAAGAATTTGAAGCTGCCGACTTTCTATAACGGTTTTCCATCAGGAACCGTTATAGTATCCCTGGCCGACCAGCCCTGCCGAGCACTGCCGACGAAGCCTGTCGAGCGCTGCGCACACCTGCCGACAGCGCCTGCGACAGTCCGCCCGCGTCGACCAGTTTACGTTGGTCGATAAAATAACCGTTATAGAAACCCTGATCGACGCATGTTAGAAGAGTTTTATTGGTGTTGAAATATATTCAACGGGTTCATGGCTTGGTATTATCGGAATTCGATTCAATTGAAAGTTTCAAGGTGTTTCAAGCTTGGAAAATAAAAGGAAAATGAAAATAAAGCAAATAAAATAGCTAACTATCGTAGGAATTGAAATTGCAAGTGGGTAGAATGCCTCGTCGTATGCCCCAAATAGAAAATGCAAAGCAATAATGAAAATAAGCAAGAAAATGAATTGTTTCACCGAGTACAAGCATGCAAGCACAAGGTATAACTATGCATAAAAACTCAAATAAAGCAAATTAGTAAAAATTGAAAGCATGGATGTAAAGAGAAAGGAAAGTTGACAAGAAAGTTCAAAACTTTAAGAAAAATAACAAGAAACAAAGCCTAGATCTAGGATTAAGCATAAAACAAAGCATAAAAATAAAAGTGCAAATAAAGCATAGCAAAAACTCAAAATCAAGATGATCCAAGAGCCGATCTATGATCTAGATGTGTCACTCATCTAGATTCCATAGCCAATTCATAAGTTTCATCATGAATTCAAGGTGCTAAGACAAAAAGCATGAAATGAAGAAAAAATGCATGAAACATATGAAATAACTTGAAATTAAAACAGGACTTGCCTCAATCTATGATCTAGATGTCTCACTCAACTAGGAATTCATAGCCAATTCACAAGATCAAGCACAACTTCTAATACCTAAGGCAAAAAGCATAAAACAAATGAAGAACAAAGCAAGAAATTAAAAGAAAGCTTACTAGAATTAAAGAGAGAATCCAAAAGCTTGATTGAAATTGCAAGAAATTAAAGATCCAAGGGAGTACTTGAATCCTTCTTGAGCTTACAAACCCAAGGCAAAGCTTGAAAATTAAATCTAGAGAGAGAAATTAAGTCCCAAACCCAAGCTTGGGTTGGGAGGAGGTGTTTTACAAAATGAAAGAGAGGTTCTATTTATACAAGTTAATTAGGGGTAAATGGGTCAATTATGACATAAGAGCTTGGATTTCCATGCATTGACCAAATTTGACCCAAAATGGTCAAAATAGACCATTTGGGTCGAGTTGGGCTCGATTGGCTCGGCAAAATTGCAAGGTGGCTCGGAGATGGGCAAGATGGCTCGGCGCTGGGCAGGTTGGCTCGGTCGCTGTCGGCAGGCGTGAGCGGACACGTGCGGGCATGGCCGAGCGTGACTGAGCTCTCGGCGGCATGCGGCAGGCGCGCGCAGTCGATCGACTGGCTCGGCAGTCGATCGACTGCTCTCGGCGGACAGCGTGGATGGCCACTCACTGGAAAGCAGTCGAGCCGACCGCTCGGCAGTCGATCGACTGCGCTCGGCAGTGCTCGGCAGGCGTGGCCGGCAGAGCTCGGCAGGCTCGGCAGGCGTCGGGCTCTCGGCAGTGCGCGCGGGCTTACGGGCGGGACTCGGCAGCTGCGCGCGGGACTAGGCGGGCGTGGCCGGCAGCGCTCGGCAGCGGCCGAGTAGCTGTGCGCGGGACTCGCCTTGGCTCGAGCCAAATCGAGCCAAGGGCCAATTTTCACCTTCTTTTTGCCTTCTTGTCAAAACGTAACACAAATAACCCCCATTCACAAATTAGTTGAACTCATTTAACCATTTTAAGTATAAAATCAACAAGAAACACGAAAAGAGCAACAAAACGAGAAAAAAAATGAAAACTTAACAAAACTCGACTAAAAAACTACTAAAATTAACATAAAATCCTAATTAAAAACATTAGACAAACACCACAATTACATGCAAAACAACTACCCCACACTTATCGGTTTGTTCGTCCTCGAACAACGAAAAGAATCGAGAGTGTACATGCAATGAACCTTATGCAAAAAGAAAAATCCTTGTGCTTATCCTTATTTAATATGATGGAAGTATCAACATAACTCGCTATCGTCAAGCATTGCTCGTATTACTCTTTCTCAAATGCAAGCCAAATCGATGACTTCCTCACAAATGGAATTTTGTGGGTATTCGCTCAATTCGCTCAAGTGTTTGATATGGGACGTGTATAAGCTCGAATCGGACAATGCATGCACTCATCAAGATTTCACAAATCGGACGCTCAAAATTGCTCATAGTACATGACCAAACAAGAATCGAAAGAGGTCTTTATTATGGGTTGTAATGTTGGCTCTTTGGTAGGGTATGGAATATATGGATATAGTGGTTAACACACGATCAAACGTGATCAATAACACACAAAATCCTACTCTCTAAAGCCCGAAGCTTATAATCGCTTCACCTTTCCCAATTCACCAAACTTTCAATCGAAACCCTTTTCATACATTTTCACGCTTTCCCGACTTTATTCTTCACAACACGTAGAAGCCTTTTTGAATTTGCTTCTTTTCACTAAACTTAGCCTTTAAATTAGGCTTTTCACTTGAATGCACGCTTTATCACTTTTCGTGATTTGTGTTGGAGTATTATTCTTCTCTTTTTTTTTCTTTTTTTTGTATAAGCAACTCAAAACCCAAACCCCACACTTTATTTCCCACACATCTCTCATTAGCTAATAACACACTCTCTTGCCTCACTAACATGAAGATATAAGAGCTAAAATTGAGCTCGGCTAACAAGAAACGGGATAGAGGCTCAAGGGGGCTCATTTGGGACTTTAAAGTGGCTTAAATATATGAATATGGCCGGAACAAGGTTGATATATGTGCCTCGAGTTCATTTTCGAATTCAAACATGTACGAGCAAAATCAAACCTCCTCAATGCAATTTCCATAAAAAAAATGCAAGCAAGACAAAAAATCACACAAGGCTACTCACTAGTTTGCACCGAATTTGGGAGCAAAATCAAAAGAGCTTTTAGAGTTTTGCAATCTTTTCACAAGAAAATGTTGATTATATATATATATAGGCGGGTTTGGACGAAGCACAAAAATTCAACCCTTCACACAAGAGGCCATAAACATGCAAAAACCCGACAAGTAAACTATTCAAACTTTCAAGCATGTGGAGTTGTTCAACAGTGTAATAACGACTCAAAAGACACAAAAATCGACTTAACCATATAAAAGCGCAAATAGTAAGCGTCACTTCGCCAAGGCTCGAGTTAAGAACAACAAAACATGCGTTTCGACACCCGGACCCTAACCACCTACCCACCCCACACTTAAATCATGCATTACCCGCATTTTAATGAGAACCAAGTAAAAGGAGGGTGAATAGAAACTTCCTTAACCGAGCGAGTTTGAGTCGATCTCGGTAGGGTCCACCTAAGCATCTAAGCAATTCAAGCAAAAATCGAGCATGGCTAGTAACTCCCGGCTTCATGAACGCTACTAACTTATCAAATCGCATCTAAGCAATCCAAGCAAAAATCGAGCATGGCTAGTAACTCCCGGCTTCATGAACGCTACTAACTTATCAAATCGCCCAATGGTTGAAGTCGAAAAACCAAATCTAGAAAAAAAAATCACACGAAATTAAAAACTCAATATGTACACGAATCATAACAAAATATATTTTTTTATTTTTTTATTTTTAAATGTTTTTGGATTTTTGGATTTTTGAATGTTTTTTGGTTTTTCAATAAAAGAAAGAAAGGAAGAAAGAAATGGAAAGAACTTGGGTTGCCTCCCAAGAAGCGCTTGTTTTACGTCACTAGCTTGACGTTCTCCCTTTTTGATCAAGGTGGGAATATAATGGGAGGGTACACCAACAAAATCTCCTCCTTGTCGGGAGGATCCACTCTTTGGAACTTTCCTTGGCGCATTGCATAGCTCATATAAGATCCGCCAAATAGCAAACGTTCCGAGCGGGCAATCGACATTCGTCTCGGCTAGGTCCTCGGGTGAAATGGTGATCTTAAAGTGACCCGAAGACTCATCAAAGAAACGATAGGAGTAATGGCCGGCTAGCTTCTTCAACCTTTGATCGACAAACGAGGGAGGGAAACGATCTCTCTTGGTAGCCATTCTTAACTTTTTAAAATCGATCAACGTCCTCCAACACATTGTAGCCCTCGTGGCCAACAATCCTCCTTCTTCATCCTCAAGAGATAACAATCCGCTCTTCTTGGGCACCAAATCAATGGGCTTCACCCACTCGCTTTTAGAAATAACAAACATCAAGCCCTCCAATAACAATCTCCAAATCCTGGCTCTCATCATTTCATCAATAATCAAATTCAACGGGCTCACTCTCTCAACCACTCTTGGTCTCCAATCAATAGCACTCTCAAGAATATCAAGCACTTTAACCATCCTCTCCTCCTCGTCCTCTTGATGATCGTCAATAATTTCAATCTTACTCTCAATAACCCCCACCTCCCCCTCTAAAATGTCGTCGTTGCCCTCAACGACACATCGAGACTCATCTCCACACAAAATAGGGTCGAATAGAGGCACAACGGGCTCATCGAGAAGAACAAGGGGCTTATCCTCACAACATCCCTCTATATCAACAACCAGGCCAACCTCCTTCGGTGAGACAACCGAATCAACTACCCCACACTTGTCAAGGAAAGTGACCGGAAGAGTAGACGAAGGAAATTGGTCCACGTGATAAGTAATAAGAGGATCGTGAGGCGGCAGGGGAATAGTACAATCGGGTCCCGCACAAGGAGGAGTCGGTTCCAGGCTAGACATTTTAGCGATTCGAGCCTTTAATGTCGCTATTTTCATCTTCAACTCAAACTCCTTCGAAGAAAAAGTCATGTTCACGTCATTAGCACACGAGTACATTTCTTGAGAAGTCTTTGGCTCGGGAGGTAGGGTAGGAGAAATCACTGGGATATCACGATGATGCGGGCTCTCGTGAGGAGTAACAAGAGGAGTAGAAGTCGGCGGCGGAGCAAACAATGATGGAGCACAATCGGGTCCCACCGGACATCCATGGTCGTCATACACATCCTCAAAACGGAAAGAGTAGGTATCATGACCACGCGATCCACACCATCCACATCCCAAAAAAGGTTGGTTAACATCCCCCATAGTACGGATGGGGGGGCCACTTATCTCAGAGGAGCTCGGACCGCCAAACGACTCATATGCTTCGTGATCTTTAGCGGTTAAAGGGGGAATTCGGGGAACACCAAACGAGAAGGGAAACGGAGTTTGCATATTCGGATAAGGATTTGAAGCACCATACCCTCCGGAAGAACCACTCATGCCCGCGACGCCACCAAACCCAACATGGTTTGCACCATGCCCTCCCATGTTGAGTTTCCCATAACCATAACCACCATTGGCAACGTGGTTTGCACCAAGCCCTCCCACGTTGCCAAATCCATTATACATCCTCTCATTCCCAACATGGTTTTCACCATGCCCTCCCATGTTGGGAATGCATCCACCATAGCTATACGAACCTTGCATACTAAACAAAGAAATATCAAATAACAAAGAAAGCTAAAAACGCAATGAAACTACAACCAAATCGAAAGCCTTAACCAAGCCGTGTCGCAACGGTGCCATTTTGTTAGAAGATTTTTAGTGGTGTTGAAATATATTCAACGGGTTCATGGCTTAATATTATCGGAATTCGATTCAATTGCAAGTTTCAAGGTGTTTCAAGCTTGGAAAATAAAAGGAAAATGAAAATAAAGCAAATACAATATCTAACTATCCTAGGAATTGGAATTGCAAGTGGGTAGAATGCCTCGTCGTATGCCCCAAATAGAAAATGCAAAACAATAATGAAAATAAGCAAGAAAATGCAATGTTTCACCGAGTACAAGCATGCAAGCACAAGGTACAACTATGCATAAAAACTCAAATAAAGCAAATTAGCAAAAATTGAAAGCATGGATGTAAAGAGAAAGGAAACAGTCGATCGACTGCTCCTCGGCAGGACGGGCGTGGATGGCCACTCTTTTGGAGTTCAGTCGAGCCGACCGCTCGGCAGTCTCGCAGGCGTGGCGCGCAGGACCTCGGTAGGATCAGCAGGCGTGGGCGCTGGCTCTCGGCAGTTGCGTGCGGGCTTGCGGGCGGGACTCGGCAGCTGCACGCGGGACTAGGCGGGCGTGGCCGGCAGCGCTCGG
>BMAC01000820.1:336005-349103 GCA_014905375.1 Phtheirospermum japonicum | reverse complement strand
CAATGAAAATAGATGAAAAAGTTTAAAACTTTAAAGAAAATAACAAGCAACAAAGATTAGATCTAGGATTTAAGCATGAAACAAGGCATAAAAATAAGATTTAAAATAAAGCATATGAAAAACTTAAAATCCAGCGGCCGAGTAGCTGTGCGCAGGACTCGCCTTGGCTCGAGCCAAATCGAGCCAAGGGCCAATTTTCACCTTCTTTTTGCCTTCTTGTCAAAACCTAACCCAAATAACCCCCATCCACAAATTAGTTGAACTCATTTAACCATTTTAAGTATAAAATCAACAAGAAACACGAAAAGAATAACAAAACGAGAAAACAAGTGAAAACCTAACAAAACTCGACTAAAAAACTACTAAAATTAACATAAAATCCTAATTAAAAACACTAGACAAACACCACAATTACATGCAAAACAACGCATCTGCCAACGAACTCTCTGTAGCGTCGATCCTAAATGCGTCGATCAACTCTCGATCGACGTGAATGCCTAGAAAACGCATTTTTAAGGGAAGTCTTGGGTAGTAAGAAACCCTTAAAAATAGATTTTCTGAGCAGTCGCTTCGATCGGGCGTCGATCGATGCGTTTAGGATCGACGCTATAGAGAGTTCGTGGGCAGGTGCGTGGATCAGGGTTTCTATAATGGTTATTTCGTCGACCGACGTAAAGTAGTCGACGCGGGCGGACTGGTGCAGGCTTGGTCGGCAAGTGTGCGCAGCGCTCGGCAGGCTTGGTCGGCAGTGCTCTGCAGGGCTGGTCGGCCAGGGATACTCTAACGGTTCCTGATGGAAAACCATTATAGAAAGTCGGAAGCTTCAAATTCTTCAAATCGTGGCCCATTTTTGCTGAAACTCTACTCGTTTGCCCATCCTTGACTAAATTCAAAATCAAATACTTATAAATGCCTAAAATAAACATAAAATTAACTAATTATAATTAAAATGTAATAAAATAAGTTGGAGATAAGAAAATATAAAAATATGCTCAATCTATCCAACTTTCACTGAAAACAATAATAAAAACGAACTAAAATACTAACTAAAACCAAGACAAATTCGTGTTAATCAGCTGTCAGTAGTAATGTAGAAATGTTGGCCACACGATCATAGTTAGCCATTGTCATATGTACTGTAGCAATTCTGACAATAGGATCTAGAGCAACCCTAGTCAACTATGTTTCTACAAATAGCCGTGTACTTCATTGATGTTATATATGAAAAAGATTTCCGAAAATATATATAGTACATTCTCTTTTACTAACTTTCCAATAGCTCTCCTTTTATTACATCAGCTCACCATGAGCTCGCAACTTTTCTTTCACACGATTATTATATTTATTAGTCTTCATATGTAATTATGAAAATACATTTGGATTGTATATAATGTTAGGGTTGTTAATGTTTCAACCCAAAATATGATTGACGTCAAGAACAACGCCTGGAACCTTGAACACCTTCTTGACCTGCGCACAGAAACACGTTGGAAAGGACCGCCAGTGGTTTTCCGGTGGAAACCTCTCCGATGCTTAAGTCAGTAAAGCGTATGAGGTTTCTCTTAGCAAGCAAAGAAGGAATGCACAAAGAATGACATACCTCTCTCAGCCTTGGGGCTGAGATATTTATAGTTTCTCCTAATCAAAGATCGTTATGCAACTAATTCTGACAAGTGGTCCCACTTGTCTCCTTGGCGGAGATCAAAAAGTCAGGTCTGTCCTGAGCCTATTCTCCTTTTCTGTCGACAGCTCTGGTGCCAATTCTACCTCAGCTTTATTTTCCAGAGGTCAACTTCCAGGTCATCCCTGTCAGGTCAGGAAAGTTCTCAAACCTTGGCTATCTTAGCCAACTCAAACTAAGAGAGTCTAATCGGCTCTTTCTTCAAGGCCAGCCTGATCATGTCTCTTCTTGGCTACTTTGGACCAGACTTACAGTCCTGACTCTTCTCCAGCTGATCTTCTGATGACTCTTAGGCGTTTCCTCCGGAAGTCAATCCATCATTATCTTTTCCAAAGGGGGAAATCAGGACTTGCCTTGTGAGGAAGACTTGACTAATATTACGTGTCATTCCTGGTCTAACCGTGTTCTCCTATAATTTTTCCAGATCAGGTCTACCCGCACCAGGTCTGACCTATTCCTGGCCCATCAACTCCTCCCCCCAACCAGTGAGGGTAGAGCTGTAAAGATTTTATGGCCATCCCACTGCAGGACGGTCCCACTTGCTTTTAGTGCTTCTTGTACTAATGCGAATCCCGAGAAATCCGCCTGACAACCAAACCTAATTATTGGCATTAGTGGTGTCGGTTCATATCCCTGAACGGTCTCTATTCGCACACGTCTTCTCAAATACTGACAAGTTGGTGGCGCGTGGCTTACCCTAGAGCAGCTGAAAGTCCAGCTCACTACCTAGAGTACTATTTTCATTAAATGCGGGGATCCCATCAAATCCCACCTTTCTCGATTCTCATTTTTAAAATTTTATCTACTTACCTTTTGTCCCTCCACGTTCTCTTTCTTTCTCACTTTTTCAAATTCTATTTTCACAATCTTCAAAATCCTTTCCCTTCCTCTCTCCAAGTTCTCCGGCGACTTTCGTGATTCCGTTCCCCTTCGCCCCTCTTCTCTGATTACCCCTTAGACCAAGTACTTTCTCTTTCTTTCTCGTAAATTTTTATTATGTCGAATGCTTCTTCTCTGTCTGGTTCCACCGGGGAGGGTTCGCTGGCGGTTCCAGCGAACTCTACATCCACCATACACTTTTCTTCTTCTGAATCGCTTCCAGAGGCTTCTCCAGAGAGACCTCCGGCAGTAATTCAGGAGAGGCCTCCGGGGGCTCCTCCAAACTTCCTCGTAGACAACATAGTCTCTATAGTTAGCAACCAAACCATTCGCAATATCCGTTCTACCTTCCAGATCTCCAACGACTTCGTATTCACTAGTCCGGCGCTGGAGGAGAGGGCCTCGTCGCCTCCTCCTCATCATTTGACTTTCTACGTGGACCAGTTCCACGCCGGCCTAAGCCTCCCCGTACACCCCCTTATCTTTGCCGTTTACCGGATGTACCAAATTCCGGTGCAACAATTTTTGCCCAACGCCTTTAGGGTAATGGTGGGCTTTCATCTGGCAGCCCAACATTCTGGGATAACCCCTACGGCCTAACTCCTCTATTCCTTATTCTCAGCCAAGAGTGCCTCTGGATTTTTCTACCTCTCAGCCAGACCAGACGTCCACTTCTTGACAGGCCTGCCTACCTCTCACAAGGCCTGGAGAAAGAAGTACTTCTATGTCCAGTGCTCCGGGGATTGGGGCTTTTCCACCGCCCCGATAAGCGTTTTGCCTGCTCTGGCGCCATTATCCCGGGGTGACAGACCCCCTCATATAATTAAAGAGATTGCTACCCTTAACGCCACTCCTCTGGATATCACTACTGTCCTCAAGCCTGATCTCATTTCCTTTTTTACCACCCAACAACAGGGCGGACCTCTGCCGCCCAATATTGGTATATTCTTTGCATTGTTTGTTCATCCCTCGTCATTATTTATCATTTATGACCTTACTCGTTCTATTCTTTTTTTAGCAAACATGTTGCAAGCACGTCTGCAAGCCAAGACGAAAAAAGCCACAGGGGGAGCCCGAAAAAGCCTCCTAGGAGAGTCTTCCAGAGCTTCTCCTACGTCAGACGAGGTTACTCTGGCAGCCACCCCCCCAAGTAAGACCCATGTGCAAGACCAAGCAGCTCCATCTACCGTTACCCCTCCTGGTACTGTGAGGAGGAACCCAGAGTTGGCCAGGAGGCCAGCACATGAACCAGCGGCTCTATCCTCCGAGAGCCCTGAGGAGGCGGAACAACTGCAGAAGTAGAAACGGAGGCGAGACGAGCCTCAGGTCACCCCTCAAGACACCCTTCAGGCTAACCCGGAGGTGGTTCCTCAAGTTTCTCCTTACCCTAACCAGGCACTGTTTAACAGGTCAGTTCTAGGCTGCCCTGGAGAGGTGGCTCGGCAATTCATGATGGGGTTAGCTCCCACAGCTGACCGCCGCATTGTGGATAAAATGTCTGATCCCGAGGTGGTGGAATCAAACTGTATTGTGGAAGCGCAGGTGAAGATCCTATCATTTATTTTATCCTCTTAATTTTTATCCCCTTATTCTAATTCCTATTTGTTTTTAGGCGGTAGTATGGAGAGCTTCATTGCTTGCCCGAGCCCGGGGTTCTCTTTTGCAAGCAGATCTGAAGAAGGAGAACGAGGCCTTAAAAAAGAAGAACCAAGATCTGTCCTTCAAACTCCAGAGTGCCCAGGCTAAGCTACACGGTGCTGACGGGGAGACGGAGCTACTACGAACAGAGCTGGAAGAAGCTAAGTCAGCATTGGAAGAGGTTAAAACCACACTCCGGGAATCCCAGGAGACCGTAGGCAGGCAGCGAGCTCAGACCATTCTCCAGGAGAAAGAACTCAAAGAGCTCAGAGATAAAGCCAAGAGAGCCCGGGCTGAGGGTGAGGCTGACGGAGAAGACAAGGGTCGTACTGAGGGACAGGCGGAAGGAAGGGTCGAGTTCCTAAACTCTGAAGAAGGCTCGCGCTTAATTCAATTGACCAGATCCACCACCCGCCAAGCTTTCTTGAGGTCAATTGAACTGTATGACCTCTTGGTTCCCGAGGCTGAGGTTTTCTTCCTTCTTGGCGCAGATGCTCATGCCAAGTGGGTATTCGAAAACCCTTCTCTGCCTTTCGACTGAGCTGCACCCATCATAGGCGTGTCTGAACCGACCTCATTCACTTATGCTGCTGAGGACGACCGCCTTCACCTGTTGGATGACGCGGCTTTTGCTGATCACATCCGCCAGACCTTCTGCTCTTCATCCTCGACTTCCTCTCCCCCCCCCCCCCCCCCCCCCCCCCCGAACAATCGTTGGCAATGGTGGAAGTCAGCTCTCCCACATTTGCCAACCTAGGTGATTTACAAGAGTCCACTCAGTTTGCAAGGGATTTCACTGAGGTTCCCCGGGCTGAGGATCAGGTCTGAGGAGGGGTCAGCGCAGCTCAGGATGTCCAAGTGGCCCTGCTCTTTGTTTCTGTTCTTGGTTTTATTTTCAAATAGATCTGTAGTTGTTGCCTTCGTGGCTGATCTGTTTTTTGTTTGATCTGAACTATTGTATCCAAATATCTTGATTAATAATAAGTGTTTTTGTCTTTTTATGACGTTTGGGCTTCTAGGGTTTCCTGGTTTTCCGGAAACCCTAGTACTTTTGATTCTCTGTCACGTGCCTTCAATTTCTTTAAATACGTGCATGTACGCTTCATTTTTCTTCAACTATTTGCAGTGGCGTCTTCTCCTTTTCTCCAAGAACTAGACCTCGTGAAAAGAAAAAATATTTCTCTAGTGGTTGAAAATTTCAAACTCTCAGATAAGTTGGCCTTGCTCCGAGAGAAGATCAGCTATTTCCATCGTCTTTTGGAAAGGAAAAGATAGAAAAAGCATCATTACAAACGAGAATGGACCGAACTTCGAGAGCTGAACCATCAATTGTAGGAAGAAAAGGTTGATTTGGTGGAATCAGTGAGCCGGTTGACTATCGTCGTCGGCGAAGCACATGCTCTGTCCGAGCGCACTGATAAATATCGTCAGTGCTACAATGAGACAGAACGCGAGCTTTGGCGAGTTCGTCGAGCTTTGGCTGCTGATCGAAGATCCTCCCATGGATGAGCCCCCATTTTTATATTTATTTTTTATTTCCTGCATTCCTGTTAATCAAAGTTGCAACCTTTTCGCAAAGGTGTATACAATCAGTGTTTGTATCTACCTTTAATGGATGAATGGTTAGTTTTCAATTTCTTATCTTCTGTCCGAGAAATGCGATTTCATGATCAATTTTTGACCTATAATACACAGTTTCTTGTTTTCCGAAGATATGATGAATATAAATTTTCAATCGATTCTATCTCGCTCAAAATATGCGAATCGTGTTTTTCAAGCACCATCCTTTCTATGGTTGTGAAGCGTACCTTTTAAGGCTTCCGCCTTCAGTCAGATTGTGCTCGAGACTGATTAATTATGGCAATTGTTTTCATGTTATCTGACCTGGCAATCAGGTCAGGCTCTTTAATATGTGCTTGCACGCTTTAGCCGGCCCTGACGTAACCTGTTGTAGGCAAGTAAGAATTTACTAGGTTATTACTTTGGGCCAATATGAAAGCCTTCGGTATCCAGGTCAGGAAATTGGGGCGTCCGCTCTTAGCCAATCCTGGCTTACTGACCATCAGGTCAAGAAACCGGGGCGTCCGCCCTTAGCCAATCCTGGCTTACTGACAATCAGGTTAGGAAATTGGGGCATCCGCCCTTAGCCAATCCTGGCTTACTGACAATCAGGTCAGGAAAACTCAGGGCATCCGCCCTTAGCCAATCCTGGCTTAACTGACAATCAGGTCAGGAAAACTGGGGCATCCGCCCTTAGCCCATCCTGGCTCACTGACAATCAGGTCAGGAAATTGGGGCATCCGCCCTTAGCCAATCCTGGCTCAACTGACAATCAGGTCAGGAAATTGGGGCATCCGCCCTTAGCCAATCCTGGCTCACTGACAATCAGGTCAGGAAATTGGGGCATCCGCCCTTAGCCAATCCTGGCTTAGTTATGAACATGTAATTAATATGGAAAATGAGGAAAAACCTGTAATTCATTTTCAATAAAAAAGATAGACATCAGAAATTACAACTAAGTATAAAAATTTCTCAAATTTGTAACATTCCATGTACGAGGGATCTCAGTCCCGCCAAGCTCTTCTTGCTTGTAAGCTCCTCCAGCCAAAATCTGGGTGACTCGGAATGGTCCTTGCCAAGCTGCATCCAATTTCCCCTTTCTCTTTCCCAATTCAGCTCTTTTAAGGACCAGGTCTCCCTCTTGGAAGCATCTCCCGCGGACCGTTTTATTGTAAGCTGCTTGGACACATCCCCGTACGTGTTCCATTTTTACCAATGCCTGCTCCCTTTTCTCCTCGATTAGATCTAATGCATCTTGCACTAAAGCTTCGTTATACTCTTCATCGTAGCTTTGCACTCTATGGGTTTCGAGGCTGACCTCCGCCGGAACAACAACGTCCATACCATATACCAGGCTAAAGGGGGTTTCGCCCGTGCTCTCCTTGGGGTTTGTGCGGTATGCCCAAAGTGTTGCACTCAATTCTTCCACCCATTTACCTCCATATCTTTCCAATCAAGACTTGAGCCCCTGGACCAGTATGCGGTTAGTCACCTCGACCTGGCCATTAGCTTGTGGATGATAGACAGACGTGGAATGCTGCTGGATTTTCATTTTGGCGCACCAGGCTTTAATTTAGCTCCCATGAACTGGGTACCATTTTCTGATATCATTACCCGTGGTACGCTGAAGCGACACACAATGTTTTTCTAGATGAATCCCATCACCGCCTCTTCCGTTATTTTAGCCAGAGCTTCTGCCTCGACCCACTTGCTGAAATAGGCAATGGCTACAATGAGGAACCTTTTCTGAGCTGGAGCCATTGGGAATGGACCAACCAAATCGATCCCCCATTTTGCAAAAGGACAAGGAGAGCTCATTGTCATCAGCTCTTCCGCTATTTGGTGAGTCAAAGGGGACATCATCTGACATTTTTCACATCTTTTTACGAAACCCTCCGCCTCTCTCCTCAGCGATGGCCAGAAATAGCCGGCCTTTAGTATTTTGCTAGCCAGGGCTCTCGCCCCCATGTGATTACCGCAGCAACCTTTGTGGACCTCTTTGAGGACTTGGATGCCCTCCTCTGAACTCAGACATCGTAGCAAAAGTCGCCCAAACCCACGCCGAAACAGAGTTCCTTTGACCAGACAGAAATGGGCAGATCTGGCCTTTACTTTTGCTTTTTACCTCTTCTCCTCTGGCAGCTCTCCTTTTTCTAAGTAAGCAATTATAGGAGAGCGTCAGTCATCTCTTTCATTTATGGAATAGATCTGCTCTGTACCGAACTCTGTATACGCTCTTAATAGCGTTATTGTCCTTTCTCGGCAGTCTACGGCCGAACTTGCAATCTTGGCCAAATAATCTGCTCATCTATTTTCTTCTCGAGGTATTTGTAAGACTGTCAGGGTTTTCATATCTTTATCCAACTTTTGGAATTTGGCTAAGTATTTCTGCATATTCTCTTCCCTTGTCTCAAAATCCCTGTTTACTTATTTACAAACCAACTGGGAGTCCACTCTTGCACATACCTGCTCTGCCCCTAAATCCTTAGCCATCTCGACTCCTCTCAAGAGGGCCTCATACTCGGCCGCATTGTTAGATAGAGCATAATTCAAGAGTATGGCATACTCAGTGGCTACACCCGCTGGGTCAATCAAAACTATTTCGACTCCACAGCCCTGGCTTCCTACCGAGCAGTCCATAAAAATTGCCCACTCTTACTTTTCGTCAGAAGAGCTGGTCATTCTTGCATAAAATCGGCTAGTGCCTGGGCTTTGATGGCTTTCCTGATCTCAAATGCGACATCAAATTCACTAAGCTCAATTATCCATTTGACCATCCTCCCCGACGCCTCTGGCCTTTCCATGACAGCTTTCAACGGCAAGTTTGTCCGCACGAGTATGCTATGAGAAAGAAAATATGGTCGCAACTTGCGGGCTATGCCCATTAGAGCTAGCATTGCTCGCTCTATTTCCAAGCAAAATAGAGGTGACTGCCTGTTGTCCAACCGACAAGTATAATATGAGGGGCTCCCCCTGGACAGGTTTTATTAGCAAGGTCATGCCGGCCAAGTATTCCTTCAGCATTCTAAATGCATTCTCACATTCACTGCTCCATTCAAACCGAGCTTTCTTTCGCAACGCTTAAAAAAAGGGGAGGCTTTTCTCTTCCGAGCACGAAACAAATCGGCTGAAGGCATTGATGCGTCCCGCCAGACATTGCATTTCCTTAACATTCTTGGGTGCCTACATCTCCATAATTGCCCGCACTTTCTCTGGGTTGGCCTCAATTCCCTTCTCCGTAACCATATACCCCATAAATTTGCCAGCTCTGACCCCAAATGTGCATTTTTTAGGGTTGAGCTTCATCTTATATTTCCGTAGGGTATCAAAGGTTTCCCTAAACTCGTCCACATGTGAAGTTGCCTTCACGCTTTTCACTAGCATATTGTTTACGTAAAATTTCATGTTTCGCCCGAGATGGCCCTTAAACATCTTATTCACTAATCGCTGATAAGTGGCTCCTGCATTTTTGAGCCCAAACGGCATAACCACATAGCAGTATGTCCCCTTTGGATTTATGAAATTAACTCGCTTCCAATCCTCCTCTGCCAACTTGATCTGGTGATAGCCCTGTGAGGCATCCATCATTCTTAAGAGTTCACAACAAGAAGTGCAATCGACCAGCTGGTCTATCCTTGGCAGAGGATAATGATCTTTCGGATAGGCGCGGTTAAGATCTCGAAAATCGATACACATTCGCCGATACTCCTGAGTTTTAGGAACCAGCACGGCATTGGAGAGCCACTCCAGAAATTGGATTTCCTGGATGTGTTTGGCCTTAAGTAATTTCTCCACCTCAGCCTCGATTATGGCCTCCTTTTCAGGCCCAAAGTTTCGTTTGTTCTGCTTAAATGGTTTCATATCAGGGCTGATGTTGAGGTGATGCTCCGCCACCTTTGGGTCAATTACCACCAGGTCTTAGGGAGACCAGGCGAACACATCTGCGCTACCCCTTAATAATGAGACC
This sequence comes from Phtheirospermum japonicum, assembly GCA_014905375.1. Lineage (NCBI taxonomy): Eukaryota > Viridiplantae > Streptophyta > Magnoliopsida > Lamiales > Orobanchaceae > Phtheirospermum > Phtheirospermum japonicum. Next base: position 339,378 of record BMAC01000820.1, on the reverse strand, counting down.
AACTCTGTCAAGATTTCTGGGCTGAGGGTTATCCCTACACGGAGGGCTCGACTCTCATCTCCTGGGACTATCTCTAGCATTAGCCCTTCGTCTCGCCTAGCCGGATCTCTCCTAGGCTGTTCTATCCGAGCCCTCTTGCTCTGCCGCTCTTCCTCATTACGCCTAATGCTTTCTACATATGTTTGTCTTGACGTGTATTGATCTCCTCTTGCTTCACCTACTCCATCTTGAGCGGGAAATTTCAGCTTCATATGATAAATTGAAACTACAACCTGAAATTTGCTCAAGGAAGGCCTTCCTAACATCACGTTGTAGGAAGAGGGGGCATCCACTACCAGGAACCGAACAGTCCTGGTTTGTTTAAACGGCTCATCCCCTAGCGTGACTAGAAGGTTAACTTCTCTTAGGGGTTTTCAGTGCCCCTCCTGCAAATCCGACCAAAGAGGTCGTAACTTCCTCCAATTCCACATCCAGGTCTATATTTTTAAAGCAATCGTAGAACATGATATCCTCTGAGCTTCCCGTGTCTACGAAAATGCGCCTGACAGTATAATTAGCTATGGTGGCCGTGATTACCAAAGCATCCATATGAGGGGCCAGGATCCCATCCTCATCCTCTGAACCAAAGCAGACATTTGGACTCGAGGCTACCTGCCCTACCTCCCTTCCTCTCCTCACTAGATCCCGCGCTGCATGGACATAGCTATTTTGGGTTCGCCTGGAATGCTCATCCCATTCACCTCCAGTAATCATTTGTATCTCCCCCCGAATGACCTGGGCTTGCTCATTACTTCTTCCCCCACTTCGCATATTATCTTGCACATTCTTGTTCTGCTGAGGTCGGTCATTGGTACGATAGACAGGCCTGTTTTCATTCCTTCTCATCCTCACATACTCTTTGAGGTGCCCTGCTTGCACCATTCTCTCCAATTCATCCTTAAGGTGCGTACATTGATCTGTGTCATGGCCGTACTCGTTATGATATCGACAGAAATGGTCCGATCGCTCTTTACATGGCTTCAAAGAGTAGGTCTTCGGCCATTCGAGGTCTTGGTGTCTTTCAATCGCTTGCAGGATCTCACCATGAGGGGTCGCCAGAGGTGTGTATTTGTCAAAGCGAGGTCGACCTCGAGAAAGGTCTGGTTTAGACGTTTTCATCGGTGCCCTGTCATCCCTGTCGTATCTTTCTCTCTTATTTTATCCTTCATCCTTAATCTTCAGAGCTTCTTCCAAACGGATGTATTTCTCAGCTCTTTCCAAGAGCTCTCCAAATTTCAAAGCTGGTTTGACAACCAGTGATTGGAAGAACTCGCCTCTCTGCAGGCCTTGTGTCAGAGCATTTACAAATAGTTCTTCCGACGTGGATGGCACTTCCAGCTTTGCCGTAGTGAAACGGTTGATATAGGCGCGCAGAATTTCACCTTCCTTCTGTTTGAGACTGAAGAGCTCTAGCGGCATCTTCTGGTACTTCCTGCAACTTCTGAACTGGTGCAGGAAGGCCGAGCTGAACTCATCAAAATTGCTAATAGATCGAGGCGGCAATTGGCTAAACCAAAGCTGTGCTAATTTTGTGAATGTCATCAGAAAGACCCGGCATATGACCACATCCGAAAACTTATGCAGGGCTGCCGCGATCTCAAAACAGATGAGATGGTCCCACGGATCCGTGGTCCCATTGTACTCAAAGCCTAGAGAATGATATGAGGCCTTCACATCGTCACGCATGACCTCCTCCATGAATGGAGTTCCCCACCGTGCTGGCATCGCACCAGTATTCGTCAGTTTCTTTCTGAATTCCCGCACCTCTTTCTGCAGGCTCTGCATCTACTCAGCCAGACCTGGATTAGCCTGGCTTGATGTCTCAGTATTAGAAGTAGAGAAGTGCTCTTCCCTTTCCTGTAGAGGAGTCCGATCCGTGCGCTGGCCTCGTAGTGGTTCAGTTCCCGCCACTGGGATAGTTCTTGCCGGTGGTGTGTTGGATGGTGATTTGCATCTTTTTGTACATATTTTTGTTACCTTTTTTGCATCACGTTGCGTGTGTTTCGCTTGCTTTTAGGTATTTTAGGAGTTGAGTTGGCCGTTTTTCGTTAGTTCTAGATTTTCTTAGTTTTGTACGTTTTTTTATTAGTTTTTGTAGTTTCTTTTACTCTTTCATTTTTCTTGGCCACAGGACGTCCAAGCGAGGCACGTGCTCATTTGGTACCATTTTCACTCGACTGAGGATCGTATGGACAGGAAAGGATTCACACCGAACGAGGTTCGATAGACCGGCGGACGTGAAGAGAATGAGGAATCGAGCTGGGTGCAATAATCCAGTCGACCGACTTGAAGTTTAGTCGATCGACTGCCCTACTAGTCGATCGACTGGAACCTCAAAATCGATCGGATTCCAGGGACTTTGGTCATTTTGGACAACGCAGTCGATCGACTGCCGACATGACCGATCGACTGCCTGTCGATCGACTCCTTTACAGTCGATCGACTGAAAAGCAGTTTTTTCACTGCTTTTGGATGATTTTGCCCCTGCGTGATGGATTAAACAAACAACATCTTTTCCAATCAGGGACCAACATGCAGAGAAGGACTTTCCCCTCCCAGAGAGAGCTCCTTCCAACCTTTTACAAATTCTCCCTTTTATTTGATCATTAAAAATGCTAGTTAATTAGTAAAAATTAGTTAGTTTCCTTAGCTAGTTGTTAGATCCTTGTTAGCAAGCAACTCAAGCTTATTTTGGTGTATCTTTTGAAGAATTTCTCAAGTTGATGTAGCCATTGTTGACGATCAAACTTTCCTTTTCAAGTTTTTGTGGAATCAAGCATTTGGTAGTATTTCTCTATTTATCTTGTTTTGTTTTCATAATATTYCRTTAATCRTTGTTTTGATGTGTGGATCATAGTTTAGTTGTTGTTTAGATTCTCAAATTTCCTTTCTTTTCATTTTATAGCTTTTGAGCTTTTGAACTTATGCCTTTAAGTTGTTTGCTCGTTTAGACCAATTTCTCAATCTTTTAGAAGCCTTAATAAAATCTTCCTTCTTAAACTTTGATTTTCGCTAAATTAGTTTTGTTGACTCTTTCAAATAGTAAGACTTTAATTTTTCCTCCCTTTTCCTTAATTCAAATTATAAGCTTTCTTAGTTAACTAGTTTAGATAAATCGTTTTTAAATAAGCTTTAATTTCCTTTCCACATTTTAATGCTTTCAAAACTTCTATTTCAATTTAAGTTTATTTGTAAAAAACTCAAACCAAATCAATGACTACTGCTTTCCTAGTTTAGATTAGTTTAATTTCAATCGACGATAAGAGCAAATAAGACACCGATAAGCCGATAACATCCATCCTCGAGAGACACGACTCGGGAAGAACTCGCCGCC
>BMAC01000820.1:220622-325330 GCA_014905375.1 Phtheirospermum japonicum | reverse complement strand
GATTTACCTTGTTGGGATCTTCGTTCGGTCTTAGCTTTGTGCTATCCTTGTGCTCGTTTAGAACTAGTGCCTCTACTAGCCCTCGTCATCAAACACTCTCTATAGGTTTGTATTTTGTAAATTGGAGTCGTCAATTGCTCCACGTGCTTGATCGAAAATATTGTAAGTTGCTAGTAGCAACGAATGATCGGAGTCATTGAAAGGAAAGTTTTGTTATTGTAATTACTTTACGTCTCTAAAAAAAATCAAAAAAAAGGAGAAAAAGAAAAAGAAAAAATAAAAAAGTAAGAGACGAATAAACAAGGATATGTTATAAATCCTTGATGTTGTTGAGTAACACGTTTTTCATTTTTTTTCCGAGTTTTAGTATATTTTTGTTAAAGACAGGCGTAGATGATTTTGGCTAGTAGGGAGCCGATTAACGGTTCGAGCGTGGATAGAATTTAGCCGGGGCAAGGAACAGGGAGACCGACTTGGTGGATTGTTTAAGTTCTTTTAGGTTTCGGGAGTCGGTCTAAACTTTCCTTAACAACGCACATGGTCGTCCTTTTAGCCAAAGCTAACAAGCAACGTAGCGTACAACGTCTCGGTTTAACTTTTGTGCATTAGTTAGGGTTGGCCGGGGGTAGTTTTGTAATTTTATGTTAGTTTTGCTTGAGGACAAGCAACCGTTCTAAGTGTGGGGTGGTTGATTTGTATCTTTTTGTACATATTTTTGTTACCGTTTTTGCATCACGTTGCGTGTGTTTCGCTTGCTTTTAGGTATTTTAGAAGTTGAGTTGGCCGTTTTTTGTTAGTTCTAGGTTTTCTTAGTTTTTGTACATTTTTTATTAGTTTTTGTAGTTTCTTTTACTCTTTCGTTTTTCTTGGCCACAGGACGTCCAAGCGGGGCCCGTGCTCGTTTGGTACCATTTTCACTCGACTGAGGATTGTATGGACAGGCAAGGATTCACAGCGAATGAGGTTCGATAGACCGGCGGACGTGAAGAGAATGAGAAATCGAGCCGGGTGCAGCAATCCAGTCGACCGACTGGAAGTTCAGTCGATCGACTGCCCTTCTAGTCGAACGACTGGACCTCAAAATCGACTGGATTCGAGGGACTTTGGCCGTTTTGGACAACGCAGTAGATCGACTGCCTGTCGATCGACTCCTTTACAGTCGATCGACTGAAAAGCAGATTTTTCACTGCTTTTGGATGATTTTGCCCCTGCGTGATGGATTAAACAAACAACGTCTTTTCCAATCAGGGACCAACTTGCAGAGAAGGACTTTCCCCTCCCAGAGAGAGGTCCTTCCAACCTTTTACAAATTCTCCCTTTTATTTGATCATTAAAAATGCTAGTTAATTAGTAAAAATTAGTTAGTTTCCTTAGCTAGTTGTTAGATCGTTGTTAGCAAGCAACTCAAGCTTAGTTTGGTGTATCGTTTGAAGAATTTCTCAAGTTGATGTAGCCATTGTTGACGATCAAGCTTTCCTTTTCAAGCTTTTGTGGAATCAAGCATTTGGTAGTATTTCTCTATTTATKTTGTTTTGTTTTCATAATATTYRRTTAATCRTTYTTTTGATGTGTGGATCATAGTTTAGTTGTRGTTTAGATTCTCAAWTTTCCTTTCTRTTCYTTTTATAGCTTTTGAGCTTTTGAACTTATGCRTTTAAGTTGTTTGCTRGTTTAGACKAATTTCTCAATCTTTTAGAAGCCTTAATAAAATCTTCCTTCTTAAACTTTGATTTTCGCTAAATTAYTWTTGTTGACTCTTTCAAATAGTAAGACTTTAATTTTRCCTCCCTTTTCCTTAATTCAAATTATAAGCTTTCTTAGTTAACTAGTTTAGATAAATCGTTTTTAAATAAGCTTTAATTTCCTTTCCACATTTTAATGCTTTCAAAACTTCCATTTCAATTTAAGTTTATTTGTAAAAAAACTCAAACCAAATCAATGACTACTGCTTTCCTAGTTTAGATTAGTTTAATTTCAATCGACGATAAGAGTAAATAAGACACCGATAAGCTGATAACATCCATCCTCGAGAGACACAACTCGGGAAGAACTCACCGCCCTACAACCGGCTCCGTACTCTTGCGGAGGCGGATTCTCAAAATAGGGTGTCGAGAATTCGTCGATCAGATGGCGGCGTAGACATCTCTGCAAACTTCTTTTCCACCACCGTCTCCACGGCTTTGCCAATGAGCTCCGAGAGCTACATGATGAAGGATTCATTGAATGAACCACCAGTAGTTGGCATTGATCTATCGAGTGGGGTGGCGTAGCGCCCGGCACGGCCACTGCCGACGGCGCTGTCCCTTCTAGCCCCATCGCCGACGTATCTGTCAAACTGGACATACCCCACGGCGCAGCGGAACTGGGGGTTCCGCCGAGCTCTCCCACCAAGTTTCGTCGTAAAACGTCCAAAGCCATAGAACAAAAAGAAAACCTCACGTCCTAGCTTGATCGCCTTCCCACAGACGGCGCCAATTATTTCAACCCAAAATATGATTGACGTCAAGAACAACGCCTGGAACCTTGAACACCTTCTTGACCTACGCAAAGAAACACGTTAGAAAGGACCACCGGTGGTTTTCCGGTGGAAACCTCTCCGATGCTTAAGTCAGTAAAGCGTATGAGGTTTCTCTTAGCAAGCAAAGAAGGAATGCACAAAGAATGACATACCTCTCCCAGCCTCGGGGCTGAGATATTTATAGTTTCTCCTAGTGGGGACTCAGCCAGGATCCCAGGGGCATACGCCGCGAATCAAGGATCGTTACGCAACCAATTCTGACAAGTGGTCCCACTTGTCTTCTTGGCGGAGATCAAAAAGTCAGTCCTGTCCTGAGCCTATTCTCCTTTTCTGTCGACAGCTCTGGTGCCAATTCTACCTCAGCTTTATTTTCAAGAGGTCATCTTCCAGGTCATCCCTGTCAGGTCAGGAAAGTTCTCAAACCTTGGCTATCTTAGCCAACTCAAACTAAGAGAGTCTAATCGGCTCTTTCTTCAAGGCCAGCCTGATCATGCCTGTTCTTGGATACTTTAGACCAGACTTACAGTCCTGACTCTTCTCGAGCTGATCTTCTGATGACTCTTAGGCGTTTCCTCCGGAAGTGAATCCATCATTATCTTTTCCAAAGGGGGAAATCAGGTCTTGCCTTGCGAGGAAGAACTGACTAATATTACGGGTCATTCCTGGTCTAACCGTGTTCTCCTATCAAGTTTCCAGATTAGGTCTACCCGCACCAGGTCTAACCTATTCCTGGCCCATCAGTTAATATTTTTTGTAATAATATGTAGATAACGTTAGGGTTGTTAATAATTGCAGTATAAATATTTGTTACGGTCAAATAAAGATCATCCTTTATTTATAAAACCCTCCTTTTTTTATTAAGGTATTAGCGATTTGCTAAACTAGATAATTTTTTTGTATTTTCTCGATCCTAATTTTTCAAGACGTGATCTAGTTAAAAAATATCTCACCTTTCACCTACGTCGTGTTCGTAATGAGATTTGTCTATTGTTACTTGTTTGTGTACTCCTGTGCATCCATTGATGATACGACATCAAATATTCACGTCGGCAACATGAAGGTATTTATGTGAAATTTCGTAAGCGACCTCATTTCTCAGAAGGTGCAATCTTTCTGAGAGTTGGTGAGCTGTTTTTTGAGGGCAGCGACCTAATGCATAGGAGTGTCGAGCTCTTATGATATAAGCGTTATTGTACAAGCTCGATGCTGAGTGGTATCTCGGCGTTGAGAGTTGGGCCTCATGGTTTTGGGCTTTGACAAACTAGTATGGGCTATTCTATGGGGTCCAGACAGACTAAATCTATGGACAAGCTTATTGGTCCATGGCTATTCTGGTAATTCAGTGAGAGTTCTATTATTTATGGGAACTTAGCATACAGGATAAATCTTAATTCCAAGTCGGTCGCGCTATTTATGGTATTATACCCTAGATTGGGAATACTTCCCTTATCTATATAAAGAGAACTCAGGCATTATTCTTTTCTCTTTAATTTGATTTCACATCCTAGGTTTTTGAGCTCTCGCATATCTCTCATGCACCCTTAGACTTAAGCATCAGAGGGCCTATGCCGGAGCCGTCCACTGCCTTGGCTTGTGTTTTGTTTTGCAGGATCTATCAGGTCGCCAAGAGCTCCTTGGAGATCTATCAGTTCATTGCACGTATATAGAAGGTTTATTAGGTCGATAACTTCATATTCAAGGTCAGTACCCTATATTCTTGAGGCATCAATCTTTTTGGTCGCATCAAGTGGCGCCATCTGTGGGAAAGAGGGACATTGAGTTCTCGGGTGAAAGATGTGAGATTATTTAAATAAAAAAACAAAAGATAAAAACAAAAAACACACAGACAAACCATGAAACAAATAGGTATCAAACCTCGAAACCTGAGTTTTGATGAGGAGACAAGTAAGACGAAAGGGGATACCGGGAAGGAACAAACACCACAACTAGTGGAAACAGACCAAACAAAGACCGCACCACCATCATCACTAGGGAAACAAAAGATGAATCAACCAAAAGAAGAACATAAGAAAAATTCTCTGGGCATGATTAAGCAAAGGGCCATACACAAAGGAATGAAGGAATGGAAGGATCTGTCAAAGGACAAACCCTGCTATGTCGATAAGGGAATCCTCAAAAGCATGATGGGAATGGTATCTCCAGTCAAACAAGGGGATCTAGAGGATATTCTGGCAGGCAGGGCAAGAACAAGTGTTGAGGGGAAAGGAAAAGATGTTCGAAGAGATGAAGAATACAGGCCAGAGAAATTAAATGCGCGCCAGAAAAGAAGCATAGAATCCTCATCATGGAATCCAAGTGACGAGTTACTTAGAAGTTCGGGAAGACATAGATATCTGATAGACTTCGTATCGTCATCCCATGATGATTATGTCGATAATCAGTTCGCATGGATGGGTGGTCACACGGTCAACCTTATAAATGGCGGACCCAACGGGATGAAAGGGAGTATACGATCGTGATGGGTGAGTGATTAGTATGTATTTATATTTATTTTTAGATATATTTGGGTAGTATTGTAGTTTGATTTGTTTTTAATTTCGGTATAAGTTGGATAGATTGAGTATATTTTTATCTTTATGCATCTCCGACTTGTTTTAATATTTTTTGATCACAGTTATTAGATTTTATGTTTATTCAAGATATTTTGAGGTTTATTGGTCTTAAGACGGACGAGTGAGGGCCCGTGAGTGGAATTTTAACGAAATCGGGACTCGATTGGATGTGTTACCGCTGACACTGGGTATGCTTCCCTCACTGGGTTACCTAGTGTCAGCACAAATTCGTGATCTTAAAGCTCTCGGCCCATAAAACGAAAAGGCCCACGTCCGTGCCTTTAAAAGCAAAGGCGCACTACAACATGGAGGAAACTCCAGACATGCCCAACTGGGATTTCTTCCTTCTCTCGAACCTCTTGGGATTGACAACCCCAAGAGTGTTCTTTGTTTTCTCCACTTTTCTTCTTTTTCTCTAAATTAAAACTCTCGATTTAGTAGATTTTAGATAATTTATTAGTTTTCATAAACCTTAGATTAATTACTTAGTATTTCTTAGTTTAATTTCTCATGTGGACGATGTTACTCTTCTTCATTAATTAGTAAGTTTTCATTTTCCCTTACTTAGTTAGTTTAATTAGTTTCTCATACTTTTTAGTTATATGCTTGTTAGGAATTCTTATTGGGATAATGTCGTGTTGAGTTTATGTTATTGAGTATGTTGTTGATTATTGGCTAAAATTCACGGGTCTAGTGCCTAAAATCATTTAGAACCATCAATTTGGATTATTGGGTACTTAATCGACAAGTTGAGATTGACAACCCTAGCTTGTAGGTAAGGTGTTCGATGAAATGCCAAAGTGGTCGTGGAGATGATTCTAGAGCCCTAGACCCCCATTTTCTTAAACCTTTTAAAGTTTTTGATTTCTTTGTTCGTCGTTTAAGTCAACGTCTTGATTCCAAGTATTTATATTAACTTTTCGTAATTTTCTTATTCGTAAAAACGAACATAAAAAGATCATCCAATTAGTTTTACTTCAGAGATTCGACTCGGTTCAACTTGCCAACCTACAAGCAAACTCGTACTCTTACGAGCAAAATTTTTAATCTTGACAAATTTATATTTAAAAAGTAGGTGCGGAAAGTCCAAATTAGAGAATCAGAGGTGATGGGTCTCGGCGAAAATCTTATAAACGCCGAATTCATGACGAAGAGGATGACGATAGTGATAGCGAGGAACCATTCATGGATTATAGGCTACCAAGAAGATCTTGCAGACGTCGAGGTCGGCGCTATGAAGAGGATGAATATGAAGAAGCAGGACCATGTACCCAGGATTTTCGAGATATGCAGAAGGCGTTACTATCTTTGCATAGACATGTCGCCAGAACTTGAACTGACAAATCTATAAGGCACCCTTTTTTAGACAAGATATTAAGAGAAGCACTACCTCGTGGGTACAAAACATTAAAATTTTAGTATGATGGGTTGTCCGACCCCACGTGGCATGTGAAGGGTTTCAAGAATGAGGCAGTACTAAGACAGGACACGGATGTTGTAGCGTGTCGAGCCTTTTTATACACATTAAGGAGAATAGCACAAGACTGGTTCCACCAGGAAAAATCACCAGCTTCAAAGTCATGAACGCAGCCTTTTAAAAGCATTTTGCTAGCGCTAAGCTACACACTAAAACCGTGCAGTCGCTCATCTCAGATGAGCACATGGCATCCCCAGTCGCACTCGGGCCATCGCCAGTCATCCATCATGGTAATTGTGTGATTCGTTAATAGCTATTTTATTTGTCACTTTCATACGATTAATATTAAAACAATTATTTCTTTTTTGTGTTGAATGTAGATCCCGTTTGTGGATCATCGTATAACGTGGGGGGTGATTATGTTCCTACAATGGGAACATCAAAATTTTATACTCATGTATATGTTGGATAGTCATTCACCGATCTTCTACATACCGATTATCCGCATGACATTGGATGTCCGCGGCCATACTTCCAGACGATGCCTATTTCGATGTCGATTCCCACTAAAAAACTGTGGATCGTGCACATCAAGTTTGGGGTCATATGGTGCGTGATAACGACAGTGAAGAGGAGAGCCGAATCACAAAGTAGCAGCCCCCCCACAAGGACATGATCACAATCTACGTAAAAAGTATAAGAAAAAGAAACGTGGCACGGGATCACACTGTTTTTCATGATGTGTAAGTTATTTTAAACTGAATCAGAAACGTGGTTCACTTTTTATTTCATCATCCGTAGTTATTAAAAGACATTACAGAATGCAAACACCAACCGAAATTCCAGAAATCCCTAAGTAGTAGAGCACTGTCGGAACAACAACATAAGAACATTACAGAATGAAAACACAAATAAAAAGCCACACAGATAGAGCAGTGTCGGAAAACCAATGTGCAATGGTCAACGGTACTTCACTCGTAGAGCTTCCACAGTGGTCAGTTGGAAACACATCTACAAATAGTACTTCCATTTTTGTGAGCAAGGGTTTCTCATCAAAAGCGTTGCAATAGCTTTTGATTGGATAATCCTGTATTCATCACAAGTAGTTAGAATAATAATGAAAGATTGAAATTACTTGTAATAATTGAAAAGGAAGTGTAGAACTTACATGCATAAATTTCTTTCGTACATTATGATCACCTAAGACCAATTTCAGAATCCCGTTCCAAACAGTACTAGGGGTCCGAACCAGTTCTTTGAAGAATCTGAATCGTCTCTGAAGTTGGAGAATTCTGGCTATGACATCATCTTCATAAACAACATGGTGATTTTTGAAGCAGCAGTTAAGTAAACACTTGGCTTCTTTTACTCAGTTGTCTGGTAACAGTCCGTCATTGGGATTCCGTCCTCGAAGATCATTTTTGAGGATTAAGAATTCAAGTAGACGTTCGTCTCTAGTAATTGTCCACTTAGTGTTGAATTCACACCCGTAATCGAGTGTTTTCACCAGAAGTGTTGGAATACCATCAGTGTCGTTGAAGTGATCTGCCATTAGCTTTATTTCAAATAAGATATGAAGTAATTGATATGTATTTGCTGATGAATTATCTAATTATTTGTTCCCTAACGGATTTATAGCAAGTAGAGCAATTATTCAAGTTGTTTTGAGATTCTTTTGTGGCATAATTGATGACAAGACTACACAATGGCACAACAATTATAGCTGGCAAAGCTGCATCTCATTGATGTGGGTGTGGGCAGCCATTTATTTATGTTTTGTGACACAATGTACCGGATGACAATACTACACAATGGCATGATAATTATAGTTGGCAAAGCTGCATCTCATTAATATGGGTGTGGGCAGCCATTTATTTGTGTTTTGTGACACAATGTACTGGATGACAAGACTACACAATGGCACAACAATTATAGCTGGCAAAGCTGCATCTCATTGATATAGGTGTGGGCAGCCATTTATTTGTGTTTTGTGACACAATGTACCGGATGACAAGACAACACAATGGCACGACAATTATAGATGACAAAGCTGCATCTATATATATGTAAACACAAACAAACTTATCAAGAAATATAAATTACACAAGCTAACAATGGCTAATTTTGACGAAAACCATCCAGATGTTCTAAAAATAAACAATGATTACTACAATCCTGCACTCACCCCATGGACCATGGAGATGGAACAAGTCATTTTGGAATTTTTCAGCGCTCGGAATGAAAGTGTTCAAAGAGGTGCAAAAAAAGCATATGTTATCTTGAGCATCCCGCAGGTAAAAAGTCTACTCCAGAGTTGTTTCATTTTTTCACCTACTATTACAGAAATTTACAACAGGATCAAAGAAATGGAGGTGAGGTACAATTGGTGGAAGGCAACACTTTCTGAGGATGGTGTTTTTCTGGATGAAAAATGTGGATTGATTTGTATTGATACCACAATCAGTAATAATGTCTTTCCAGCCTATGTAAAGTCCACACATCTTTCTACAACTAATTATGTAGTTTGTGTTGGTTTCATTTCAATTACTAACTTTTTTTTATTAATAAAGGAATACGGCGATGATGCATCACGGAGATATTATTTGTATGACGTCCCACCATTATGGAAGAAGATGGAAGCAGCTTTCAATTGATGCGTTCTTAATGTATCAGGACTCAAATGTGTAATAAAATGGGATCGAAAATGACCTTAGTTCGAGTGTGAAACTATGCACTATGTTTAATTTGTAATGTTTGAGTTTTTCATGTCATCTACTTTCTTTTAATCAAATGTGTAATCTTTTGTTTTTTCTTATTCAATAAAATTATTTCTTTAATGTTTATCTGAAATTGCTGATGACAATACTACACATGTATCAATAGGTTTTTCAACTTTTCATGTGACAAGACCCGGCATTATTCCACACATTTTTCAAATTTCTTTGTGACAAGACTACAACATAAGCATTATGTTTTCATCTTTAGCTGTGACTACGACAACACATTCAATACAAATGTCTTGTGAGATTGTAACTCATCTATAAATTTGGAATATTGGACTAGATTCTTTAGAACCAATTAACTCCCTCACACTTTTGGTTTTCTCCATCATCTAAGTATTCTCATAACAAAAAGAAAAAATGAGTTCAAATCAGCCTAACAATGAACCATATTTTAAATCCGAAGAAGATTTCTTTTTCTACGATACGAATTCAACCGAATGGAGCGTCTATATGGATACTAAGCTTGTTGACGACCTTCGTGAGAGTAAGCTCAATGGTGTCTATGATCCCAGAAGAGGATTACGCAACAATATCACGTGGATATTGTTGGACAAAATCAATGGTGCGTTCGGGAAAGACTTCACTATGGACGACATAACCGCTCGAGTTCAACTTCTGGAAAAACGATACAGGTATTTTCATATGATGTTGGAAAATGAACATTTCACTTGGGATCATGAGACCAACAAAGTGCAAGCGCCGGATTGGCTAGTACAATTTTGGAACGACGTTGCAGGCGATGCTGAGTTTACTGCTGCATATCTAAAGCATGGAGAACCTTTATTCGTTTTGATGGATTTTGTATTCAATAAAAAATATCTAAATTGCATTTTTCAATACCACAATCTCATCGAAAATCCGCCATTACGAATATGATCGCATCCGTGTAATGTCAAATTATTGTAATTATTATTTTAATCTTCATTGTTGTTGTATCTTAATTTTATTGTATTTTTAATTTGTTGAAATTTCTTGTCATTTATTTATTTATATTATTTTATTGTATTTTTTTATTTTCAAATAAACTTCTTGTAATTTCAAGACATTATTATTATATGTTTATTTATTTTAATTAATAAAAGTTTTAAATAAATTATAATATAAAAAACCTAAAAACTAYATAATATAAATAAATAAATAATATGTGTGTTAGGGTTAGGGTTAGGGCCGAATTTGTTTAATTTTCGAAAATACCCCGGGACGCCATTCCCAAAGGCGTCTCGACCCCCGCTTTTTTTTTTCAAAACCCAATGGGACGCTATTCCGAAAAGCGTCCCGACCCCTAGTTTTTTTTTTTCATTTCGGCCCCAAAAAACTTTGGGGCGTAAGTTGAGGTCCGGGACGCTTTTGGGAATAGCTTCCCGCCACGTTTTTGTAACTTTTTTTGAAACTAACATTTTTTTAATTCTTATTTAAATTTATATTATTTATTTAATTATACTCTTATACATGCTCAAAGACTAAAACCTCAAATCACACATAGTCAATTTTGACAGGCAAGCCAGACAAACACAATCAAGCACGGGAATAGCGATCAGTCACATTCAAATACTAGATAATACAAACCACGAACTGAAATTGCACATTTATAAAACACAAATCATACTCAACCATCCTCCCCCCTCAAAAAATCCGGCAATTTTCCGATTTCCATAAATATATATAAAAGCAAATCAAAAGAGGAAATGAGTAAGAAAGCGTCCTTGTAAATTAAATAGTCGAACTGCTCCAAATAGTGTTGTGGAATCATCCTTCGTCTTGAATCTCGTGATTGGAAATGTCTTGATTAACAACCTTCTAGGAAAAAAAATTCAGCTCGAATCTCAACACAGTTTCGCAGATTTGACCACGCTAGCGGTTGCCTTAGCGGTAAGGACAACCGCTAGGTCAACCGTTAAGTTCTCTGTGCAACGGTAGCGGTAAATATAACGGTTAGTGCCACCGGTAAGTAAATCGTTATCCCTTCCCTGTTACTCCCTAGCGGCCAGTTTAGCGGTTGAACTCGTCGTTAACGCGTGGGTGCGATTGCTAACAGTAATTCTAGCGGTAGGGGTTACCGTTAGGTAATCGCTAAGTCTACAGTTTTGGCAAATTTCTCAACTTTTTATGCACATCAACACTTTATAAACGTACCATTGCAAAGACACAACTACTCAAATAAAAGAAAGAAAGAAAATCAAATGAAAAGCTAAGGAAAAATAGAAAAAGAAAATAAACACTTGGGTTTCCTCCCAAGAAGCGCTTGTTTAACGTCGAAAGATTGACGCCTTCTACGAACGATGATATCCCAGATCCAAGAAAAGATGATGATCGTGCCACACCTTAGTGTTTTCCAAGAGCAAGGGTAGGTGATTTAAATCATCAAGGCGGGCACAGAAAGCAATTTGTAGAAAATTATAAACTTCAATCCGCTTCGGAGGTCGAAAAAGCGAGTAATTTATTACTACGAACACATCAAATTCAATCGGGGCATGGGGAGATCATCGACCTTTGAAAAAATTAAGAAGTCCGTCGAACAAATGGCAAACCTTACTTCTTTAATATCCCCCTCAACAATATTTGAATTTTTATCCGGGCATAGGGGAGGGGGATTGGAATTCTTCTCAACTAACACGTTCACCGACTCCATCTCAATATCGATCAAAGCATCGGATGGCACAGTATGAGGCTCAATAATCTCATCTCTCTCAAATAATTCTTCCACTGCTTCAAAATTCAGATTCAATAACGGTTTGGTTGGAACAAAATGAGGTCCAATAACTTCACCCTTTTTCTAAACTGGGCATCTCAACACCTCCATTCTCATTGAGCTTGAGTAGGCTCGAATATTCAACGTCGTGCGGCTTCTCCAATGGCAACACCTCCTTATCATCATCCATGAAATCCTCAAAAAGCGCAAGAGGGGCGATCTCCACCATATCCCCAATTTCATCCTCCATAAACATCTCTCCCAAATTTGGCTCCATCCCATTATCCGCATGAAAATTGAGAAAACTCGAATTCGTAAGATCCACATTAAGTTCCAACGGCAATACCCCAACATTATTGTCTAAAGATTCATCAACTACAATAGGGGAAGCGATCTCAGCCAAATCTTCTATAACCTCCTCTTTTCAAATATCTCCCAAATGATCTTCAAAGCTCGAACTCTCAACATCCAAGATGGGCTCAATCACATCTAGAATCGGCAGCTCCAGTTGAATTGGAAGTTTATTTCTCTTGTCTGCCCTTCTTGCTATATAAGCCTCAACTTGACGACATGCTTCATGTACTTTCCTTGTAGTTTCGGAAGGTCCCCACCTACTGAAGGTTATAAATATCTCAGCCTTAAGGCTGAGAGAGGTATGACATCCTAAGCCTTCTTACTTGAAGTTATTCCTATACAAAAAACTGCTTAACTGGCTTATGCATTGGAGAGGTTTCCACCAAAAATCCCCCGGTGGTCCTTTTTAACGTGTTTTTTATGAAGCAGGTCAGTATGGCAAAGCTGGGTGGAACGCAAAGTTCTTCCATGCCAACGGGGATGCCAGAGATAATACAACCATCAACAACAACCAGGCCGAGTGCGCCACAACCCCGTACAGGGGGGGAGCTTCATAGGAAAAGGGCGGGTCACTGAACAACTCTTTTATGCGGCAAATACATGACCTCATTGGCAAAGCGGTGGAGATAGTTGAAGAAAAGAAGTTCGCCGAGCTTTCATCACCCCCTCCCAAGGTAACTCAGCCGCCGGAGATAGTGCCACCCCAGACCACCCAATGAATAGCTAGAGCTTCAACTCAGGAAGAGGAGGAGAGCTTTTTCCCCTCAGACAGTGATACTTTAACCAAAACCAACCCAGACCTCACACAGCAGATGAAGAATCTGCAAAGGGAGGTCGGGGAAGTCAAACAAAAAGTGGCAGGTGATTGAAGATTTCTTAACACTCTAAGAAATCATCTCCGTAATAGTAAGGAGTCGATTGTAGAGCGGTAAGTTTTCCCGTGTCGTGTCTCTCGAGGATAGATATTATCGGCGGTTGGTGTTTTTACTTAGTCTCTTGTTATTCTCAATTAAACTAATCTACTCCAAAGAAAGCAATAGTCATTGATTTGGGTTTAAGTTTTATGCTAAAACTTAAATTTAAAAGGAAACTTTAATTCAAAAGGATTTAAATGAAAATGATGAAAATGAGGGTTTAGGGTGTTTGGTTCATCTCCACGATCAATCGGTTTTTGCCGAGCACTTAATCCACTACTCGGGGTTGTCAATCCAGAGCCTCAACAAAATCCGATTAATGGTTCTAAATGAACCTTGACCCTAAACCCATAATTTCTAGACTAACTGCATCAAATGTAAATTAAGATTGCTTGAAAGTAATTAAACTTTAATGACATTAACTAAAACTAATTATCAACATTGCATAAATTAAAAGCTACTAAACTAAGAAGGCTTGCAATTGAAAGATAAGACATGGAGGGAAAATCAAAGCTTTAAATTTAAAGAAGACAAAAGCATTGAATATGAGACAAGACAAATTTACCAAAGAGGAAAAGTTCATGCATCTTTCAAAGTCCAAAAGTTTGTCTATCTAAAAGAGGTTAAAAGCTTGAAATTGAAAGCATACATGGAGTTTTGCAAGAAAAAGAGAAAAACAAGCTAGGGAATTAAAAGGGGAAATTGAAATGCAAAGAACAACAACATAAACTAAGTCTGAAAACCAACACAACTTCAATAAAAACAATCAACAATAACAACACAAGAAGGTAAGGGAAAGAAAATTACCAATTGCATTAAACACCAAACAAGAACTTCAAATGTAGATTACAACCTTAAAAAACAAACAAGAACCACAAGCGAAGGATATGTCACCTTCTCCCACACTTGCTAAGAACACATAAACCTAACTACACTAACTTCTAAACTAGCTAAACTACATTAACTAAGGATTTAAACTAGGGTTTATTATGCAAGAGTAAAGGAAATGCTTGGAGGATATGGAACTAGGTCCAAAACCACCAAGGAGAGTTATTTTTTTGTGGATAATGGGTGGGAATCATATATGGGTAGATAAGGGGAAAAATGGTCTTTTTTATGCCAAAATCACACATCCTCAGCATTTCAGTTGATCAACTGGAAGTGCAGTCGATCGACGGCCAGTCTATCGACTGAAAGGCAGTCTATCGACTGCTTCATCCTCGAACAGCCAAACTTTCTGCCGAGCAGTCGATCGACTGACAAATATACCGAATCAACCAACAATGTCTGCATATGAAATTTAGCCCTTCCTCTTGGCATTCATTTAGCATTTTATATGTGTCATTTAGCATTATCCTCCGAGAGTTATGGGCTCCTCACCAAAACCTGCCACAAGCGAGGCTATGGCACAGTGTCTCAACTTAAAGATGCTTTTAACCATTTAAGGTGGAGGCAAGAGTTTTATTACACAAGAGTTGTAGGAATTTCTCTGTGATTTCAAATGATATAAGGTGGAGGCAAATGGCACTAGATGTTTTGGAGTTATGTTTGTATTACGACAGCTGATATATCCACCGAGCGAATACGTGAAGTGACAATGAATATGGCCACATTTCTCATTATTTCAGGTCGATCCTCGCACCAAAGATATGTCGTAGATTGGAAATGATTTTATAGGGTTTGAATCATGTTCCGACATCTTCATGGGCCCACTTTGACCAAATTTGACCTTCAAAACAAAAACTAATAAAAAAACTAAGAATATATAAGAAAAACTACTAGAAACAAAGAAAACACTACAAAACCTAAAACTAACAAAATAGGCCAAAACGACTCCTAATACCCATAAATGAAAGCAAAACACATACAAACACAACATAAAAAGGTAACATAGGTATCTGGGAATATAGGTAGACGGATAACCGGTCTCAAGAGTTTAGAGGAGAAATCCAGATAATCACAGGCGGAGAATAGGATGAGCACTCGAGATGAACCCAAAACAATTATGCACAGGCTGCGAAAGGTCTGTCAAGAAAAGCGTAGGAAGTCGGACTGTTAAACCTGTGTGCGAACATCTGCTTTAGATTTGAGGACAAAAACAGCATCCTGGCACCTCATATCAGCTCCACGGTTGTTTCATCCCAAAAAATTGCACCGAGAGAACCGACACCTTTCCCTGAAAATTCCCCAACCTGTTTCAACCAAAAACACGTTAGAAAGGACCACCGGGGGTTTTTCGGTGGAAACCTCTCCGATTCTTAAGTCGGTAAAGCGTTGTGATCGGAATGAGTAAAGTCAATGGAAGAAATTCTTGGAAATCATACCTCTCTCAGCCTTGGGGCTGAGATATTTATAGTTTTTGACCAGTGGGGGCCCTTTATGGGATCTCGAAAACAAAAAACCTGCGAATCTTGGGCCGTTACATAGACTAACCTGACCTGGAAGCTTCCTTCCAGAAAACAGTTTAGCTATGTCCTCCGGTTTTCTAAATTCTTGACCTGCTCTCCTTGGAACCTTATCCAAGGTTAAGGCCTCAGATCAGGTAAGGGTATTATCCTTCTGGTCTATAGGCATGTTCTTCATCTCAGCCCCTCTGCCTTTCTTGCGCTGAGCAAGATGGATCTCTCCAGAGTCACTAAAATCAAGGTCAAGATCAATCCTTTCAAGCCTGATCTAACTTATCCACTTTTCGTTTTAGGCGCAGAATAACAACTTAGGTCATCCCAACAAGAGCTAATTCTTTACTCTTGTCCAGGTCAGACATATCCAGGTCGCAACCACAGTGACGCAAGTAAAACAAAGGAAGTGCAGTTTTGGTCTTGAGAAGGAAGTTACTATTGAGGCAGAGGTAGAAAAGTTGTTGAGGGCTAAGTACATTGAGGAAATACAATTTTCAGAATGGCTTTCTAATGCGGTGCTGGTACCAAAGACTTAAGATGATTGGCGGATGTGCTTTGATTTCAGAGACCTCAATCGTGCCTGTCCCCAATGACCACTACCCATTGCCAAGAATAGACCAGCTTGTAGATTCTACCTCAGGTTGTGAACTGCTCAGCATGATGGACGCCTCGCAAAGATATCACCATATCAGGCTCTCCGAAGATGATTTGAAATGGGTCATTTTTATAACTCCGAGAGGAACTTATTGCTACATGGTCATGCTGTTTAGGCTCAAGAATACAATAGCCACGTATCAGTGGCCGGTAGATAAAATGTTCAAAACTTAGCTCGGGCGCAGTATGTTGGTCTATGTGTATGACATGCTGGTCAAAAGTGCCAAGTCAGCCTCGCACATTGACAACCTGAAGGAAACTTTCGATACCTTGAAAAAATACAAAATGAAGATCAACACCAAGAAATGTGCATTTGGGGTAAGAGCTGGAAAGTTCTTTGGTTATATGTTAAAGAGAGGGTAATAGAGGTCAATCCAAAGAAAGTTAAAGCCATTATGAAATAAAACCTCTAAATAATGTTAAGGAAATGTAATGCCTAGCAGGCCGGATAGCGGCTCTGAGCAGGTTCGTTTTGCGTGCGGCAGAAAAAAGCTTACCATTTTTTCAAGCCTTACGAAAGAAGGCTCGATTTCAATTGGATGAGGAATGCTAGGAGGCATTCTAGAAGTTAAAAGAACATCTAGTTGGCATGTCACTACTTACCAAACTAGTCCAGGGAGAGCCTTTGATCTTATACTTATCTTTGGGGAAGTAAGTGGTGAGTACGGTTTTGGTTAGAGAAGAAAGCAAGGTGCAGAAGCAAGTATATTATTGGAGCAAGGTTTTACATGATGCCGAGCTCCGGTATGTAGAGGTAGAAAGATCTATGCTAGATCTAGTAGGGACGGCTCGCAAGCTCCGCCACTATTTTCTTTCACATGAGATATTGGTCAGAACTAACCTGCCTCTAAAAGCAATCATGAGTAAACCAGAGGTATCAGGGGGTTCAGTGAAATGTATAATAGAGCTCGGTGAGTTTGACATCAATTTTGAAGGACGAACAACGATTAAAGCGCAAGCATTGGTTGATTTCATGCAGGAGATGACCAGCTCTCCGAAAGAAGAGAATGAATGGGAGATATATACCTTTGCTCGGTAGGAAGTTTGGGTTGTGGCACGGGAATTTTTCTGATACATCTCGAAGGTGTGACTACGGAGTACGCGCAAGAATCAATTATCCCCTGTCCAGTAATGGAGCAGAGTTTGAGGCCCGTCTAAGAGGAATACAGATGGCGAAAGAGCTCAGGGCAGAGCACATATGTGCCCGAGTATACTCCTAGTTGGTCTATAAATAGATAAGAGGTGAGTTTGATGCGAGAGAAGAGCACAAGCGGAAGTACTTAGCCCAATTTCATGAATTAGCAAAGGCCATGAAAAATTTAAACCTACTTCAAATTCCGAGGGAGGAGAATAGCCGAGCCGATTACTTGGCTAAGTTGGCTAACTCAGTAACAGATTTTCAGGAGTGAATAATTAATCTACTCATGGATTACCAAGAATTTGCGAAAGGGTAAATAAACATGGTATAGGAAGAAAAGGATTGGAACTCCCCGATCAAGGCATATTTGGACAAAAGAGAACTGCCTTAGAATAAAAGGGATGTATCAAAGGTGCAAATCAGGTCTTATCGCTTTTGCTTGATAAAAGGAGAGATGTTCAAGAGAGGGTTCAGGCAACCTCTTTTACGGTGCATAAATCTTAAAGACGGTACCGATGTTCTTAAGGAAATTGATTAACATGAATTTTTATTGATTTTAGTTAGCATTTTAGTTCATTTTTATTATTGTTTTCGGTGAAAGTTGTATAGATTGATTATATTTTCGTATTTTCTTATCTCCAACTTGTTTTATCGTGTTTTAATTATAATTAATTAATTTTATGTTTATTTTAGGTATTTTGAAGTATTTAAGTTTGGACGTAGTCAAGGATCGGCGTACGAGTGGAGTTTTAGCTAAAACGGGCCGCGATTTAAAGAATTTAAAGCTTTCGGTTTTCTATAACGGTTTTCCATCTGGAGCCGTTATAGTAGAGCTGCTGACATTGCCTGCCCACAAACCTTTTGTAGCGTCGACCAGTTTGCGTCTGTCGACATAAGAACCGATGCCAATCGACGCAGTGGCTGCGGAAGTCTTTGTAGTGTCGACCACTTTACGTCGGTCGACGCAAAAATTGACGTCAATCGACGCTTGATGCTGAAACACGTTTTTTAGGGTTTCTTGCTGCCCAAGACTTCCCACAACTATAAATACCTTATGTATTTCAGATTTGTACATACAATATCATATTTCTAGGGTTTTAAGGCCTCTTAGGGGTTGACAACCCCAACGATTGCCGTTTAATTTCGTAGTTACTTCTCATAATTTCTTAGTTTTAAATTCTTAGTTTTAGATTAGTTCATAGATAGTTTAGATAACTTAGATTCAAGATTCGCTTCCGGAACGCTGCAAATTTCTTCTTGTTTAATTAGTAAGTCTTTAATTCCTTTCATTTTAATTTAGTTTAATTAGTTCTTATGCTTTTGATTCATGCTTGATAGTTTAATAATTGATCTTCAAACAAACCCCCCCATGTATGATGATGAATTGTATAATATTGAGATTGGTGATTATGATGTTGAGATTATTATGTTGAGATTGATGAAATTGATTGGCTAGATCTAACGGGTCTAGAGTCTAGAATTGTCGTGAACCATCAATTGGGTTTATCCTAATAGATCGTGAAAATAATTCGAAGATCTAGAACCCTTGTTTTCAAAATATTTTCAAAACTCTTAATTTTTTATTATTATTCGTTTAGATCAATTTATTTCTTTTATCTATTTAGATTAGATTTTTATTTTATTCTCTTTCGTTAACAAACAAACACAAAAGGTACTTCCAAGCTTAGTTTTTCTTAAGAGACGATTTGGTTCAACTTACCAACCTACACGCGATCCAGTTCTCTTGCGGGCGAGCTTTTAAATTTTTGACAAATCTTTATAAGTAAGTACACAAAAGTTCTAATCGGAAATCAACGAGGGGTGTTGTGGCAACCACATGGGATCTAGGAATCTATCAAGTAAAATAATGAGAGTCGGCTATTTTTGGCCACAATTAAAGAGGGTTGCAGAGGACTTTGTGAGGAAATGTGATAAATCCTAGAAGAACTCTCCTCTCGTGCATCAACCCGTAGAGGAGCTCATGACAATGAGCTCTCCCTGCCCCTTCGCAAAATGGGGAATAGATCTGGTTGGACCTTTCCCCACAGCCCCAGCCCAGAAGAAATTCCTGATAGTAGCTATAGACTATTTCACTAAATGGGTGGAGGCCGAGGGTATATCAAAAATTACGGAGGAGGTAGTAATGTGTTTCTTGTGGAAAAATGTGGAGTGACGATTTGGTGTCCCAAGGATTTCGGTGTCAAACAATGGCACTCAGTTTATGGGAGCCCGAATTCAAGCCTGGTGTACAAAGATGAAGATAGAGCAGAATTTTCCCTCTTTCTATTACCCTCAGTAGAATGGCCAGGTTGAGGCCACTAACTGCATTTTGGTGCAAGGGATTAAAGCGCGCCTGGAAAGATCGGGAGGCAAGTGGGTAGAAGAACTCAGTTCAACCCTATGGGCATACTGAACTAATCCAAAAGAAAGCACAGAAGAGACATTGTTAAGCCTGGTGTACGACCTGGATGCCGTGATCCCCGCGAAGATCAGCATGGAAACCCATAGGACGCAGAATTTTAATGAAGATCATAATGAGTAGTTGATACAAGATGCCTTGTATTTAGTGGAGGAGAAGAGAGAACGAGCTGCTGTAAAAATGGAGCACATGCCGGGGCGAGTTCGGGCGACTTACAATAAGTTAGTGGTTAAGAGACATTTTCAAGTGGGGGACCTGGTTCTCTGTAGAGATGACTTGGTAAAGGGTACGGGAAAGCTAGATGCCGCATGGCAGGGACCATATAAGGTCACAAAGGTTCTTCCTGGAGAAGCTTATGAATTGGAGCAGTTAGATGGAGAAAGATTGCCAAGAGCGTGGAATATAACAAACTTATGTGAATATTATATTTAAGGTTACCATTTAAGATTATTTATAAAAATTATGATGAAATTTTTATGTTATGCAGCGACCTGATCTGATTGTCGGTTTAGGGAGTGAGTTTCAAAAATATAGCCCGATTGGCTAAAGGGAGGATGCCCAAAAAAACCTGACCTGATTGTCAGTAAATCTTTAGCCCTGATTGGCTAAAGGGCGGATGCCGTGAAAAGACTGACATGATTGTTAGTAAATATTTAGCCCTAGTTAGCTAAAGAGTCGATGCCCTAAAAAAAGGGGGAGGAAACCTGATTGCCAGTATATCTCTAGCCCTGATTGGTCAAAGAGAGGATGCCCTAAAGAGCCTGACCTGAACGTCAGTAAATTTTATCCCTGATGAGCGGAAGGGGAGATGCTCTAAATGATCGGACCTTATTGTCAGTTAAGGGTTTGAGTTCAAAAATATTAACTCGATGAGTTAAGGGATGGATATCTAGACCTGACTTAATTGCAAGAAATGCACACGACAAAAAATGCCTGAGGCAAGAATTTATTCAGACGCACAACAAACTTAGTAAACTTGGTGAATCATATTACAGTGCACAAAATAAAAGAAATTCTTGCGTTATCCATAAATGTGGCAAAAGAACGAAAATACATCGAGATAAAATTAAATTACACAAAGCATCACGGGTGAGATGAAGAGGCCCTCTTGTCAGAAGCAAGAACTCGCCGAATCCGCCACAAATTTCGCTTGGTCACGTGAAGCCATTGGCAGTACCTGTCTGCTTGCTTGGTCGCAGAGTGAGCTTCACCGATGGCGATGGACAACCGACACACTGATTTAAGCAAATCAGCCCTTTCCTCTTGAAGTTAACAGTTGAGCTGGCAGAGCTCTACCCACTTGCGCTTGTAATGGCATTTCGTCTATCGTTTCCTTTCCAGGAGTTTGCGTAATTGAGAGAACGTTTTGCGAAGTTAAGCATTCTCCTCAGAAAGGTGAAAGTTTTCGTTAAAGAAAGAAAGGTTTTTCTTCTTCAGGATATCAACTTCGTCAAGTAAAGAAGGTAGAGCCATAATGAAAATGTGTAGAGGAAAAATAGATTTTATAGAAAGATCAAAAAATTACAGATAGTACTAGGGTTTCCTACATTCCCGGAAACCCTAAAAGCATAATAGATAAAGTAGAAAGAGATAAAAATATTGTTCCAGTCAAAAGAGAAATATACAGATCAGCCACACAGGCAAATAGCTTAGTATACAATGTCATAGTCTTGGGTATCCAGCTCTCCTACCGGTTGCTCGGCCGCCCAAGAACTCTTCTCAGGAAGATTACTTGGCGATACTCCACCTGGTAGCTCACCCAGATCAGGAAAGGTGGGGGATGGGATAAAAGCAGGTAGAGGCAAAGTCACGTTTTGATCTTGGTGAAAAGGAGGCACCTGAGCTGGAGCATGGAATATATTGAGGATATGTTCGGCGAATTTGGGAGCCCCAAGTCTGTGAAGACGATCCTCCTCAGCTGCATAGGTAAAGCTGGTAGGCTCAGGAGCTCCCCAGATTGGCTGACTTTGGTCAAAAGGAGTGGAAGTGTTCTCTTTGGACCACTTCTCGTAAGCATGAATGCCAAGGTGATAAAACACTATAGCCTTCGGGGCGAGAAGTATGTAAAGTTCATTGGAGTGCAGGAAGGCTTGTTGAGTGGCCTCCTGATAAACATGAATTTGTCTTGATTTTAGTTAGTATTTTAGTTAGTTTTTCCTATTATTTTCGATGAAAGTTTGATAGATTGAGTACATTTTTGTATTTTCTTATCTCCAATTTGTTTTATCATATTTTAATTATAATTAATTAATTTTATGTTTATTATAGGTATTTTGAAGTATTTAAGTTTGGAAGTAGTCAAGGATGGGCGTACGAGTGGAGTTTCAGCGAAAACAGGCCGCGATATGAAGAATTTGAAGCTGCCGATTATCTATAATGGTTTTCCATCTGAAACCATTCTAGTAGCCCTGGCCGACTGCAACTCTCTGTAGAGTCAACTAGTTTACGTCACTCGACGCACCTGCCCACAAAACTCTCTGTAGCATCGACCAGTTTGCGTCGATCGACGCAATAACCGACGTCAATCGACGCCAACATGTTGAAAATGCATTTTTAGGGTTTTTTGCTGCCCGAGACTTCCCACACCTATAAATACCCTATGTATTTCAAACATTTACATACATTATCATATTCTTAGGGTTTCTAAGGCCTCTTAGGGGCTGACAACCCCAACGAGTGTCATTTAATTTCGTAGTTACTTTTCATAATTTCTTAGTTTAAATTCTTAGTTTTAAATTAGTTCTTAGATAGTTTAGATAATTTAGATTCAAGATTTGCTTTCGCAACGCCGCAACTTTCTTCTAATTTAATTAGTAAGTCTTTAATTCCTTTCGTTTAATTTAGTTTAATTAGTTCTTATGCTTTCGATTCATGCTTGGTAGTTTAATAATTAATCTTCAACAAAACAAAACCCCCCATATATGATGATGAATTATATGATATTGAGATTGGTGATGATGATGTTGAGATTGATGAAATTTATTGGCTAGATCTAACGGGTCTAGAGCCTAGAATCGTCATGAACCATCAATTGGGTTTATCCCAATAGATCTTGGAAACGATTCGAAGCTCTAGAACCCTAGTTTTCTAAATCTTTTCAAAACCTTTTAATTTTATTATTCTTCGTTGAGATCAATTTATTGCTTTAATGTGTTTAGATTAGGATTTTATTTTTAATTTCGTATTCGTGAACAAACAAACACAAAAGGAACTTCCGAGCCTAGTTTTCCTTGAGAGACGATTCGGTTCAACTTACCAACCTACACGCGATCCCATTTTCTTGCGGGCGAGCTTTTAAATTTTTGACAAATCTTTATAAGTAGGTACACAAAAGTTCAAATCAAAATTTTGGCGCCGTTGCCGGGGAAAAATAAAGGTTGTGATATTTCTGTTTGTTCGTTGTATTCTTATTTGTGTTCTTATTTCGTTTCGTTTATCGTTAGTATTTATTTGTGATTTTTCATTTATTTTGTTTTTATTATTTTCCACCAGTGCGTTTAATCTTGTGTGTTGAGTGTTGTGTTTGCAAGGAACTTCTATAACCAAAACCTAAGATTTATCAAACTGTTTAAAAATAATAATAATAATAATATATATATATATATATATATATATATATATATATATATATATATATATATATATATATATATATATATATATAAGAAACTCAAAAATTAATTCTTTATTTTATTTCTTTCAAAAAAAAAATTAAAAAAACGAAAATTTTAATTTTTAAAAAATTAAAAAGAAAATGTATTATCCGTACAATGAACCACCGTTTGATTGGCGTCGTGAACTTCGACCTGCCATTCCATTGAGCAATGCAATGACGGATTACTTTCCTGACAGATACGACCAACTGAATCTCCCAATTTTTAATGGGCGTCGGAACGAAGATGCGCTAAAATCCATTCAAAAGTACGAGTTCATCACCGATAGTTATCCTATTCACGGGCTTACTAGGGATGAAGTGAAGATGCGACTCTTCACTTTTGCGCTGAAGGAAGAAGCAATGAAATGGTTTGAAAGGCTAGAACCTGATTCTTTGCGTACATGGTATGAAGTAGGCGATAAATTCATGAGGATGTTCTTTGTACCCACTGTGATATGTGATCATTGTGGATGATGAGGACATATGACGCATGAATGTTTGGTGACATTTGATGATGAGCCAAAGGAGGAAGTTGTCGCCGTCTGAGATTGTATGAGCCATGATGAATATAAACCAGACGATCACTTTTTGGTGGGGCAGCAAGATCAAGAAGCTGAAACCATTCACCATCAAGACGAACTTGCGCTATCGACCATCCGGTTATAGTTGATGATACGACATCAAAAATTGACTTAATTATATATGGTACGAAAGTAACGAAAGGGGTAGATGGTTCTAAGTCCCGACAGGTTGATAATATTATAATAATATATTTTTTTTATAGTTATTATAAAATTATGGGAAGTAAGAATTCTAGTATGAGATTATTTCCAAATTAAGGAGATTGTGTACAATTAGGAGATTTAATCTCGTATTGGGAAAGAATCTTATTAGATGGTGAAAAAGTCTAAATAATCTTATAAATAGGGGGTTCAGGCCCTTATTTCATAAGTTGATAACTTCAACCTCAACTTCACCCTCCTCTCTATTATGGAGCTCACATTATACTCTCTCTTTATACAATTTTATGTGGTATAGTTCTCTCATCTCTAATTATCATGGATCATGGAGCTTACAGATTTTATGGATTTTATGGCGAGATCTTATCTAGGAAATCTCCTTTAGGAGAAGTGAGCTCTTATACAGGAGACGAGAACCCTATATTGGGAACACGTCTCTTGTCTCTTATCTCTAGTCTACGTAAAAGAGGACACATGACTCACTTTTTACTCTAAGTTTATTTTACATCCCACGTTTAGCTCTCGCATCTCTCTCGAACAATATCTAACTTAAGAATCGTAGGGCCTATGTTGGGGCTGTCTGTTGGGTTCGCTATTATCGCACAGGTTATACTCAGAGGATTTTGATTTTTTTAACTAATTAAAATAAGCATATATCAAATGCATACGATCCCCGTTGATTTTGTTAGCAATTTTAATGATCGTCATTATTCATTATTATGTACTGAATAAAAATTTTGATTCTTATAAAAATAAGTAAATTAATACATCTCCATTAGTTTTTTCAAGCGACGATTGAGATGGAATCAATTTCCGATTACGTGGCCAACACCAAAACTCCTCGCCTTAGAGATCCAAATGTATCTTCTCTAATGTGGTCCACCTTTTAATTGCGACATCGAAAAAATTATTCGCTAGTAGAATCGTATCATTTTCAAATTAATTAAGGGAATAAAACTTAATTAAAAAATCAACTATTGGTTGAAGATTAATTATTGTAGATGTAAAATTATCAACGAATGTTCATCTACAAATTGAAGACTAAATAAAATTCAAAACTATGAAATTTATTTTCTCTGATTTTTGTTTGCAGCTTTCTAGTTTTCAATAGTTTTTAGAACTTTTTTTTTTTTTTTTATTTACTTCACAAAAGGGGACAGCCGTCCTTATGTTTTTCTAAAAGGTAAAAATGAAAAAAACTGCGGCCCGCGCAACTTTTTTTTCTCAAATGTCAGAATGAAGAAAAATTAAAATTGCCAGCTGCCATCATTTACTTATATATATAATATATATATATATATATATATATATATATATATATATAAAAGATAAAATCAAAAACTTTGGTTACCAATAATAGGGGGCACTAACCTTAGATTTGAGATCAACGACCTAAAACAGCTTCCAAATACGTCACAACGACCTGATAAGCCTCCAAAAATCCTCCTGGCGATATAACCGATCCTGCAAAACAACACCTTCAACCAAGGCGGGCGGCATCCCCGGCGAAGGTCCTCTGATTGTTAAGTTAGATAGTGCGAGAGACAATCTGGGAGATCAATCCGTCTTAAACAACATAAAAATAAAAGAGAGCTATGCACCCCTTTTATAAAGACAAGAGAAGTGTTCCCCAAGCCAAGGTTTCCTTCTCCCATCATACTTCCATAAATACCGTGACTGACTTAGAATTAGGATTTCTCCTGTATGCCAAGTTCCAATAAATTATAGATCTCTCGTTTAAATTACAAGAATAGGCCTGAGCCTGTTATTCTTTCCATACAGTTCGCCGGGACCCTATAAGACCATCCATATGAGCCCACTTGGGCCTGACATTTATAAATCCCATGACKAAGCTTAACAACTAGAGCCCAACATACAAAACATAAGAGATCGCGACCTTAAATGAGAACTCATCCTCATATTCTAGGTCGCTACTCTTTAAACCAGCTCGCTCACTTCCCATAATAAATGCTCCTTCCAAAAGATGAGGTCGCTTACCATAAATACCCTCATACATTACGTATGGGTTTTTAGTGTCGTATCAGCTAGTCCCCCATGTTCTAGCTGATTGAGGTACGAAACCAGGTAGGACATGTAAAAACAGAGTTAGAAGTGCACAACCACAAAAAATAATAATAAAACATGAACACATGAATAAATCACCCTCCCGCCTTACCGAACCATATTCCAGAATCGCCCAGCTCAATATACCGAGCRATAATACTAATCATCCCATYAGAAATTACCACATAAGACCTGCGACCTCCCCAAAATATTAGCTAGCTGAGCTCGCTCYTCCCTTTAAGAASAATGTTACCCTRAGAAGAAGCGACCAATGAGTCCCCAGACCAASTCCCCACACTTTATATATGACGGCCTGAAACCATAGGACCTTTCACCTACGACCTYAAGTRGTAATRGAGCAKAATAAGCCAAGAAAACAATAATATGCAYTTCCACAAAGTCAAACACGCTTTTCTCCACCCATCACGTCTCTTTAAAGATTCATTAAATGCAGCCTGATAAAGTATCAGACACGCGCCGTCCCCCAATATTCGCGTAGTATAATAAACTTTGTATGCCCAAAACATTCCTAAAAAATCCTACCAACTCCCGCTCCAATCTGACCAATCAACTTTCTCGCCACCCAACACAAAAACCCCTTCCTCTCCCCACACTCGTCACTTTACAGAAACTCAAGCAAAAAGAACGRCATTTCCGCTCTGCAACAAAAGCTCACCTGTTCTCTGATTTACAGAAAATTTCTAGCATCAGTCCGCTCATTACCGACCTCCACAATTCCGAAAATGTGTAAGTCCTCTAAATCCTCTCCTCTTTCAATAATTTCGAATTTAACATTGTATATGTGTTGCATCTACTGAGTTGTTGTGTTTTCTGCTATTCCCCTCCCCCTGTATTTTCTGAATGATGATGAAATTAGCATCCTCCAACCARGATTCCCAAAACTCCGGCCTTTATCTCGATTCAAACCCCACAGAAAACCCATACATTTTCAAGAGAAGTCGAAAATAGCCCCCTTCTCCCCCCTCCAGCCTCCACGACGAGCCAGAAGGCGACGTCAGCTGGTCGGAGTTAGAAGCCCAGACTAGGGCTCACACCAATACCCAAGCCTCTTTAGAAAACATATCTGGCGACCCTTCTCCTGCTCCCTTGGCCCTTGTAGATATACGAGAGGTCATTCTCGTAGTTAAGCATACAAACCCACCACCTTGCGAGCACTTTCTAGAAAAAGCAAAGACCATAGATCGCTCCAAAGATGCTGCCGACCTACCTTCCTCGTCCCTATCAACCAAGGAAATTAAGGACAATTACTGGTTACTCCCTGACTCGAAAAAACTCGAAGGATTCCAACAAACCATTAACCTTTCAGAGACAACAAAAACGATTCTGCCCGATATCCTTCACTTAGACCCCATGAAACCTTCCRAAAACAACATTACCCTTTACGACGAGCTACTCAGGTCGTGGTTCAGATTCCCACCACATCAATTTTACATCGAGATCTCCCACCTGTATAAAGTTTCCCCTTTACAACTGACCCCCAACTCCATGAAATTTTTGGCGGGGTATGTTATATTATGTAAATACTATAATACCCAACCTGATCTAGGTTRTTTCCAATTTTTCTTTCAAATAAAATATCAACAAAACTCTTTTTACKTTTCTTCCCGCACGGGCAAATCCCGCTATTTAATAAACCCCTCCAATAAAGTTCRTGAATGTAGYAAGAATTTCTTCTTCATTCAAAACATGGAGGAATGTCCCTTTCCGACCGAGCTGRAATACCACACCCCAAAACAAGCCAAAATTCCTAGTCCRTAACACTTACTCYTCTTGTACAAAAGATACTCTGACCAGCTCGTGGAATGGAGTAAGCGCGCGTTCGACGTGGTGCTACTCACCAGCRGGTCYAWAGTTTTCCATTATGTAGGCATTGAATCTCGCCCATTCGACCCTGATCTTGCCCTAACCAAATCACAGWTCGGTAGGTCTCCCATGTTTTATGACTTTACATCATCATCCATTGTTATGACTGAGTAATAACACCACTTTYRTATCGCAGTTGCATTTTTCAWTAMGTGTGCCTCGCCGAGCTCTGAGGAAGTCACAGAGCTAAACAATCCACAGCCCACCGTTACCTCCAGACCTCCTCCTCCAGTCAATGTGGACGAAGTGTTAAACCAAGCCTTTGGGACAGAGYCCGATCAAGAAGGGGACGACCTGGAGGAAGTACAGGTGGTAAAAAGACCCTCCAAAGGAAAATGACCCCTCAAGCCTGCTGCCAAGAGAATTAGCTCACCTGATCAAAAATGCCGGCGCCTCTYCAAGACTCATGCCGCGACCTCCTCCAGCCCGCCCAATCTGGGAAAAGGTTTGGCCCAGTGCGACAARGCCAAAGAAATCCATGCCTTCCTCAATGAGCGAATAACCAAATAGGTGATTAKTTAAACTTCCTATCTTTACKAAAATAATACCTGCAAATCCTCATAMTGTTTCACMATACAYCTGAGTCCCTTGGTCTCTAAGCTATCTAAGGAGCTGATGGCTCGGCCGGCTTAGAGCGAACTTTAAAAAACATGCGACGAGCTAACAGCCCAGACTGAGCAACAAACCCGGCATCTATCCTTGACCCAGGGAGAACTGGATGGCACGATTCACCTACTGAAGGCTCGCGAAGAAGAAATATTAATCTTAAAGAGCCAAGTGAATAGCCTGAAAGATGAGATAGCTCGCTTGGGGACCGAGGTCAAAGACGCAGCTCATCAGGTCAAAGAGCTCAAAGAAAAAAAATCAAATGCTCGAGGAGCAGAACCAGGGGGCACATGAGCAAGATGTAACATAAGGTCGACGAACCTTCCTTACGAGCGCAGCGGGCAAAAAGTTCGTGGGCGCATATCGAGAAGAATTTCTGAAAGCCTATAAGAAATCATCCATATATCTTGGCAAGATGGCTGATGGCGCCCAGGAGTGGGTTTTCAAGGCCGCTGAAATAATCAAGAACCAGGTCGTGGCCCTAAATGTTGCATACAAACCCGACGTGCCAGCTATGAGTGATATGTTGCCCCCTTTTAGCACCTTCAAGAGTGACATAAACCAGCCGATCGATGCTGAGTGGTGGCAATCCTGCCAAAGTCGTGCTGTTTTGTCCGCTAAACTATCTTCCGAGTTGGACACTCCACTTGAAGACATTGTTCCTGCCGCTGGGCCGAGTACAACCTGATAGCTTTCTGCTTCCTTTAATATTCCCAAACCTGTATCTTGCTCGCTCATTCAACAATATCTACTCCTGTATGAACAACTACATTTCTGTTTATCGTATGAATAGCTCTTCCATTCTCAAACCATGCATAATTCTGCAATTTAAAACATGTAAAAACAAAAACATAAACCATGTACAAAATACCCATAAGTTTAATACAGGTCGCAATCGTACTTCCCATCCGCATAATACCGTGAGGTCCAAGAGAGATAACAAACCACAAAACACAAACAATCCCATGGAACAAAAACAAGCTCGCAGATAAAAATTAAACACATTGGCTTGCAAAGATATAACCATCCATAAGAACACAATAACCTGACAAAGATATGTAAGTCAAACATATCTTTGCTCCCTATATAAAACCACACAATCACACCCTTTAACCACATTTAAAAACCATGAAAGTGTTCGCCAAATTTTATTATATATACTGAAAAAGATATCCGCCCCAAAGGGTACATCACAACCGCCCCGCAGGGTAAAATATCATAGCCGCCCCGAAGGGTAAAAATACAACTAGCCCGCCCCGTAGGGTAAAATGCCATCACCTCCACGAAGTGTAAAAATACAACCAGTCCGACCCGAAGGGTAACAAAACCACCACCCCAAAGGGTAAAACACACATAGTCCGCCCCGAATGGTAAAATGTAAACTGTTCGCCTCGAATGGTAATATCATAGCCGCCTAGAAGGGTAAAAATACAACAAGCTGAAGTGTACTTTTTCTTGGTTTTAGAAAATTAAAGGTTCATGTCTTGGTATTATCGGAGATTTATTCGATTGGAGGAATTAATGTGTTTCAAGCTTTGAAAAGTAAAGGGAAATGAAAATGGAGCAAATAAACTAACTAAACTACACTAGAATTGAAATAACAAGTTGGTCGGATGCCTGGGTCGTGTGCTTTAAATGAAAATGCAATCAATTGAAGGAAATAAGCAATAACAAGCATTGTTTCACCAAGTACAAGCATGCATGCACAAGGTAAAACTAAGCTTGCATGTACATAAAAACTTGAAAAATGCGAATTAGCAAAAACTGAAAGCACGAATAGCAAGAGCAATGAAAATTAACGTCAAAGTTCGAAACTTTACATGAAATAACAAGTATCAAACAATAGATCTAGGATTTAAGCCAAAACTATGCATGAAAACTAAATTGCAAATAAATCCCAAGAACATCTTAAAACCTAAACAATTTATGACCCGATCTACGATCTAGATGTGTCACTCATCTAGAATCCATAGCCAAATCATAAGTTTCAACAAGTAATCAAGGAGGTAAGACAAAAAGCATATAATGAAAAACAAAGTATGAAATTGAAGAACAAACTTGAAATTAAAAGGAAAGCTTACATAATAAAAGATGAAGATCCAATAGCTTGAATTACAATCAAAAGTACCAATCCAAAGGAGTATTTGGATTCTTCTTAGGCTTACAAACCCAAGGCAAAACTTGAAGATTAAATCAAAAACCTAAGAGAGAGAAGGTAGATCTAGGATTTGAAGAGAGAATTAAGCCCAATACTCCTGCAAGAGTTGGGGGTTGAGTGGATACTCTATCAAGTCAAGTTGTGGAATTTATATAGTTATTACTAGGGGAAAACTCGTCAAAATGCTCTAATTCCTAGACTCGTAGTCGATCGACTGTGGATCAGTCGATCAACTAAGGTCAGTCGATAGACTGTCGATTGGTAGTAGTCGATCGACTGCCATGCCATTTTTAGGGAGCACACTGTCTCGCAGTCGATTTTTGAGGCTTGCAGTCGATTTTCTTGGGAGCAGTCGATCGACTGCTGACTTCCCGGTCAGTCGATTAGGTAGTCGTTTGGGCATTCGATCAGGCTTGATTTCCTCATTTCTGCACGGATTTCTGAGCTTCAATCCATCGACTCGATCCTTAGCAACTTAGAGCCAGTCCAATTCCTCGTGCCACCTACAACATAAAAATTTTGAATTCAAAACCCATGAATCGTCATCAAGAAATGCATATACCAAGTTTCAATCCCAAAACGAAGAAATGACCGAAAAACATAATGAGAAACGACTCAAAACTATAAGAAACGATGCTAAGTCCTAATTAAAAGTACGAGAAAAACACAACAATTACATGCAAAACACTAGCCAGCCCCGAAGGGTAAAACGCCATCACCGCCCAGAAGGGTAAAAGTACAACCAGTCCGCCCCAAAGGGTAAAACACCATAACCACCCCAAAGAGTAAGACATCATTAGCTCGCCATCTAGGTGTAATATTTCTTTAAGTGACACACATTCCATCTCCTAGGTAGAAATTTTCCTTTTTCATCTTCAAGTATATATGCCCCTCCTCGTAATACTTTTACAACTTTAAAGGGCCCAACCCAATCTGTCTCCAATTTCCTAGTCATACGCTATGCATCAGCCCGCCTCCATACCAAATCACCAACCTGAAAACAGTGATGCTTGACCTATTTATTAAAAGCAGCCTATATCCTTATATCGGGCTTGACCTATATGCTTGACCTATTTATATTATTTAATTTGTAAAAGCAGCCTATATGCTTGACCTATATGCTTGACCTATTTATATTATTTAATTTGTAATGTTCGACTCGGGCTGCAGCCTATATCGTATTTCATCAATCATTTCATTTGCTCCCCAAGCTAACCTTTCGTTTTCCTCCACATTAAATGCTGCTAAGCGCTGCAATCCACCTACTATCTCTGCTGGAATAACAACTTCCATCCCATAGACCAGACTGAAGGGCGACTCCCCCGTTGAAGTTTGGGGAGTTGTTCGATAAGCCCACAAGACCGACGCGAGCTCTTCTTCCCAAAGCCCACCTCCCATTTCCAATCATAACTTAAGACCCTGCACAACGATACGGTTAGTGAACTCAACTTGCCCTTTAGTTTGGGGATGTGCCACATAAGCAAATCATTGCTTCATACCCATCTCCTTGCACCAATCTCGAATTCTCTGCCAATTAAACTGGGTTCCATTGTTAGACACCAACACTCATGGTACTCTAAACCTGCAAAAAATATTGTTAAAGATAAAATCCATCATATCCTACTCGCTTATACTCGTAATCGCTTTAGCCTCCACCCACTTCGTGAAATAATCAACTACCACCACGAGATATTCTTTATTGCCCGGAGCCTTTGGAAAAGGTCCCACAATATCAATCCCCCATTGTGCAAACGGGCACGAAAGGCTCATAATCACCATCTTCTCAGCTGCTATATGGATAACTAGAGCATGCATGTGACACTTTTTACACGTTCTCACCATGTCGCTTGCCATACCTTTCATTGCTGGCCAAAAGAAATCAGCCCGCAATGTTATGCCAACCAATGCTTTTCCCTTCGCATGATCCCCATAATACCCCTCATGTATCTCCTTCAGTACCTCTAATCCTTGTTCCTTAGCAAAGAATTTCAAAAAAGCCCCAAAGCGCTACTTCTTATATAACTCCTCATTTATTACGAAAAAATGAGCTGCTATTTTAGCTTCCTTCGTTGTCAACTGCTCTGTTCCTCTTTCGATTTAATGTAAGTATCCTAGATAGGCGTGCGCCAATCATCCTTCAATTCGAGCTCCATCACCTTCTTTCCTTTCTCCACACTACCGTGACTCAATTCCATCAACTTGATTTTCCGAGTATCACAAGTCCCCAACGCTCCTGCAATCTGAGTGAGCTGATCAGCCCGAGTGTTTTCAGCTCGTGACAAGTGCTCTAGCCTAAACTCCTCAAAGTGCACTACCTCTTCTCGTAATTTATTTAAGTATATCTCCATGCGCTCCTCCTTAGCCTCAAAGGAACCGTCGAACTAATGAGCTATCAACTGGGAATCTTTGTATGCCCATACCTTTCTTTCTCCAAGATCGCTCGTCATTTTCACACCCTGCGACACAGCCTCATAATCAGCCTCATTGTTAGATGCTTTGTATCCCAGCTTAATTACGAACTCCAAGTTTTCTCCTTTTGGGCTGGTTAACAACCCCCAACCCTGCTCCTGACATCATAGTTGATCCATCAGTAAGCAATACCCATGGCTTTACCTCGTCGCTTGCCTCATATGGACACACCATTTCTTGCAAAAAATCTGCCAACACTTGTGCCTTGATGGCTACCCTTGGTTCATACACAACATCGTCCCCCCTTAACTCCACAACTCACTTGACCAACCTCCCAGATACATTTGGATTACTCAAAACCTTCTTGAGAGCTAAATTGGTACGTACTCTCACCATGTGGCTCAAAAAGTACGGCCGGAGTTTTGTTGTTGTACAAATCAGCGCAAAACTTCCCTTTTCCAGCTCAGAAAAATTCAGCTCAGCCCCCCACAGCATCCTGCTGACATAATAAATAGGTTTTTGTGTACCTGCATCCTCTCTGATTAGCACCGGACTTATTGCGACCTCCCCAAACGATATGTATAAGATCAGGTCTTCTCCAGGCATTGGCTTAGTCAACAATGGTATTCCAGCCAAGTATTTTTTTAATTCTTGAAACGCATATGCTGCCTCTTTTGTCCATTCGAACTTAGATCCCTTTTGGAGTGCCTTGAAAAAGGGGACACCCCTCTCTGCCGATCTTGAAATAAAGAGATTAAGTCCCGCAACGCCACCTGTAATCACATGCACGTCGCGCACTATCCGAGGATGTGGCATCTCAAGAAAAGCCCGTACCTTCTCCGGATTAACCTCAATACCCCTCTCCGTCACAACATATCCCAAGAATTTTCCAGATCGCACACCAAAAGCACACTTTTTTGGATTAAGCTTCATCCCATATTGTCTGAGAATAAGAAATGTCTTCCTCAATTTCTCCACGTGGGATTCTATTTTCATACTCTTCACCAACATATCATCGACGTAAACCTCCATAGTGGACCCCATCAAGGCCTTAAACATTCGATCCACCAATCTTTAATAGGTCGCTCCTGCATTCTTCAGGCCAAAGGGCATGGATACAAAAACAATATGTCCCCGTAGAAGTAACAAAGCTCACCTTGGTTTGATCCTCCTTTGCAAGAGGTATTTGGTGTTACCCTTGTGAAGCATCCATCATGCTCAGCAGCTCGCATCCTGAAGATGAACCCACCAATTGATCAATTCGTGGCAAAGGGTAATGATCCTTTGGACAAGCTTTATTCAAATCGTGGAAGTCCACACACATCCTCCATATTTGCCCCGGATTCGGAACCATCACAACATTAGATAATTACTTAGGAAATTGGATTTCTCGGATATGTCCATCCTTTAGCAATTTTTGCACCTCCTCTTCAATCACCTTGTCCAATTCAGGACCAAAATTCCTCCTCTTCTGCTTGACTGACCTCGCCTCTGGGTCCTCATTTAGATGATGTTGCGCGACCTCCGGAGACACCCCTGTTAACTCTCCATCCCCAAAAGCAAATACATCTCTAAATTATTTTAACAACTTCAGTAGCTCGTCCCTCAGTGTCTTAGCCATTAAGTTCCTGATCAGCGTAGTGTACTCTGAGCGACCTTCCTCTAATGAAATTTCCATCAACTCCACATATGGTTGAACAGAGTTCTCCATTTCTTTCACCTTCTTCACACTAAGTACCCATTCTGGAAAATCGTCATCTCCTCCACGCTTGTTTTCAATCAACCCTTTCCTGACCATCAATTGGTAACACGACCTTGCGACCTGTTGTTCATAAATAACTTCCCCCATTATACATGCTTCTTTCGCTCACTGTTGGTAAAACCATCTATTGGTCCATTCGAAATCATATTTATCCTCCCCTTGTTTCTTCTCGGGCCTTTATTTCCATGATTTCCTTGTTGTGGCTGCCTCACGAGCTGAACCTGAGGTGCCCAACTTTTATGAGCCTCTTAATCTCCTCCTTAAGATGCCTTAGTACGGAGCGGTGTGCAATTTTCTGGCCATTTGATGTTATTAGGTATCAAGCGCTCCATGATATTAAACACCTTATCCCGCTGATAGGCCAGTGGTGTAAATTCCTCGTTCCTCCAGTTTCGCATATCTATCTCCAGTTTTTCCCTCACCACAAGGCTCGGGGTTAAGAGCCCGCGCACTATCCTCCTTGGTTCTCTTCTTATCTCCCTCCTTTAAATACTGCCTCCTATATCGGCGACCTCCCTGCTAAATCGCCCACGATGCTCCTCTTCTGCCTCCTCCACCTGTATGTATTTATGACATCTTTCCAGGACCTCATCATAGGTTCGTGACTCCTTCTTTACCAACGACTTGCGTAAGTCCTCTCTCCTCAATCCTTGATGTAAAGCTCCCGCCTTCATCTCGTCCATAGCATTAGGTACCTCCAGTGTGGCACTAGTAAACCTGTTGACGTACTGCTTCAATGTTTCGTCAGGTCGCTGCACCATAGTAAAGAGCGACTGTGCAATCTTCGCATTCTGCCTCACACTGGAAAATTTTTTTAAGAAAGAAGCTCGCAACACCTGAAAGCTAGTAATTTTTCCTCGCGACAATTGATAAAACCAGCTCTGCGCGATTCCCCTCAAGGTAGACACAAAGGCTCGACATGCCACGGAATCTATATATACATGTAACATCCTCTCGTTCTCAAAAAGCTGCAAATGTTCCACCGGGCTGTCATCCCGCGATATTGAAACTCCAAAGCCTTATACCCCTTGGCATCGCAGCTCGCAACATATCATCCGAAAAAGGATGTCCTCTATCTTCCTCGAATTTCTCTCCTTCCATTCATTTTTGTAACTTTAACAAGGCCTCCTGCATATCTCTAAACGCCTTACCACCCGGTCCGACCTCATTCTCATCGTCTTTTTCATGGTATCCTCTCCGACTCTTGCGCGACTTATCTCGAGATTCACCATCCGTACCCGAGGTTTGTGTTTCCCTCTCACTGGTAGATTTGTTATTCCGCCGACCTCGATGTTTGTAATATTTTCTTCCTATCTTCACCTTCTTCGCCTTCTTGAATTTATGCCCACGGGTACGAGACTCCATAGACGAGGTAGAACTGGAGGAATCTACTTGTTTTTGATTACTCCCACTGTTCCTCCCATGGGAAGATCTTCGATATAGAGACCCTCTACTTTGCTTTGTATTTTTTGATATCGATTTTCCTTTTTGTCCACAATTCATTCCATCAGCCTTTTCCTTTGGAGTACCCAGCCCGCCTGCCAAGTACTTGTTTAGCTCTTCCTGTTCCACCAGAGGCACAAATTACATCAGCCCTTCTAAGAATCCCTTATTAATTTGACAAGGCTTATCTTTAGGTTAATCTTTTCACTCTTTCGTCCCTATGTGAATCATCTTTTGCGCCACAATCACTGGCGTCTGTGCCTCCAAGTCTCCTTCCGGCTCCTTTGTTGCCTTGGGGAGGGTGGTAGTGTGCCATCCAAATTCTGAACCGCTGGTTCTTCCTGGGACGGTGTTTACCCGTCTTTTGTCAATTCTCCTTTGTTAATCTCGGCCATCATGTTCTTCTTATTCAAGATGTTTTGATTCAGAACCAAAGTCCAAGATTCTGGGTTGTATGTTTTTTATCTTTCATACTGCGCTTGCGAAACTTCTCACGTCTTTTTTCTCGAGGACTCGATGTCCCTTCTTTCCCACAGACGATGCCACTTGATAAAACAAAAAAATTGGTTACCAATAATAGGTGAATTAACCTCATATTTGAGATCAGCGACCTGAAACAGCTTCCAAATACGTCACAGCGACCTGATAAGCCTCCAAAAGTCCTTTCGGCGACCTAACTGATCCTGCAAAACAAAACCTTCAACCAAGGCGGGGGCGGCCCCGACGAAGGTCCTCCAATTCTTAAGTTAGATAGTGCGAGAGACAATTTGAGAGATCAATCCATCATAAACAATATAAAAATAAAAGAGAGGTATGCACCCCTTTTATAAAGACAAAAGAAGTGTTCCCCAAGCCAGGGTTTCCTTCTCCCACCATACTTCCATAAATACCGTGACCGACTTAGAATTAGGATTTCTCCTGTATGCCAAGTTCCAATAAATAATAGATCTCTCACTTAAATTACCAGAATAGGCTTGGGCCTGTTATTCTTTCCATACAGTTTGCCAGGACCCCATAAGACCATCCATATGAGCCCACTTGGGCCTGACATTTATAAAGCCCATGACCGAGCTTAACAACTAGCGACCAACACACAAAATATAAGAGATCGCGACCCTATATGAGAACTCATCCTCATATTCGAGGTTGCTACCCTTTAAACCAGCTCGCTCACTTCCCAAAAGAAACGCTCCTTCCAAAAGATGAGGTCGTTTACCATAAATACCCTCATACATTATGTATAGATTTTTTAGTGTCGTATCAATATATATTATATTATATACTAATATATAAATTAAATTTATTTTAGAGTCTTCAACTATCTTAGTGGGCTTCCACAATTAGGGCCTACTAGAAAATTACAAGGACTTGGATTTAAAATTCAACTATTTAATTAATTCAATTAATTAATTAATTCCACGAGTTTGGATCAATCAATTAAATTGACTAATTTAATATATTTAATTGAGATTTGTAATCAAATTAGATTTAATTACATAATCGAATTATATTATTAAATATTTAACCCAACAACTGAATTAAATCAAAAAATCTCATTTAATTAATCCAAATTAATTAATTATCCAACCATTGGAATTATCGATCTTAAAATGTCAATAACTAAAATTATGTGTGACCCTTTTAGGTTCACGACTAACACTAGCAGTACACTTACAAAATTTGTAAGTTTATAAATAATAATTTATTATATTAATTAATCTAATTAATTAATTCTCTTGAAATTAATAGTTTAATTTCAAGAACCTACAAATCATGGCAACATCTAGCAAGTAGCATGACTACCCTGTGTTAGGTGAAATAGCGAGCAAACCTATTTCAATTGCAAGTACATACATGTACGATCCTTCCGACAAGTAGTTTCCCAATTAAATCTTGGGCATGGATTTATAAGTCGAAAGCCAATTGATTTACTAACTGTGGTTACATTTCAAGTTTAAGTAATTCATTTATGAATCAATATTCATCGAGTCCTGGCCAATGTTTTTGAATCACAAACTATGAAAATTCACAGTATAGTCCCTTGTCCATGGACACATGTCGAATTTTATGTTGGCTACAGACAAACCTCCATGCACATCGATACAATACCGAAAATACCCTTTTATGATTGTCAAGCAATCAAAAGATAAATATAAGCATAGTATGATGTGCATAAGGCTACCATCGTACCTCATGTCAAAGGATTAATCATATACTATTACAATATGAAAATTCTTATTTGACAAATAAATCTTCCAGTTAAGAATTTCCATCGGGTCATGTTCACTGAACTTGTTCTCCAACAAGCACCCACATATATGCACTCGCATCATAATGCTGATATTAATGGAATGCAACATCCTTGACTTACAAGTATGTATCATATGTGCAAGACTTGCTGGGCTATTGAATGTCCTATGTCGGAAAGCCCATTGACTTGGAACATGTTTAAGACCGAAACCTTAGAGACATGTCCATGATTTCTATCGTATGCGCAACCATGTACCATAGTTTAAGTTGGTCTAAGGAATTTATCATACGTGCAATTACAATAAAAGTGAAAACATAAGATAAAGAAATTTGCCTTTGTTAATATAATTCCCAATAAAATCATTATACAAGTAGAATCAAATCCAATCTAGTTTGAATGTCGGGCACTCTACTCTAACAACCTCCCACTTGCCCTAGTACCAATTGCCCATGTATTTGAGGCCCATCTTCTCAAGATGCCCGTCAAGTACCTTTTGTGATAAGGGCTTAGTCATTGGGTCTGCTACATTTTCTGCCGAAGCAACTCGATCCACAACGACGTTAACGCTACCAATGATCTCCCTAATCAGGTGGTATCGCCTCAAGATGTTTTTGGATCTTGGATGAGATCTCGGTTCTTTTCCTTGTGTTATATCCCCATTGTTGTCATAATAAAGTATTGTTTGATCAACAGTAGACGGAACTTCATCCAACCCTTGGATAAGTTCCGCATCCAAACAACCTCTTTTGCTGCATCTGATGCATCAATATATTCAGCCTCTGTAACAGAGTCTGCAGTCGTCTCGTGTTTGGAACCTTTCCAACTGAATGCTCCTCCATTCAAGGTGAATATATATCTAGACATTAACATTGAGTCATCTATATCGCACTAAAAAATAGAGTAAGTGTATCACTCTAGTTTCAATTCTCCATTACCGCATATCAAGAATATATGTTTAGTCCTTCTGAAGTACTTAAGGATCTTCTTAATGGCGTTCCATTGTTCGAAACCTGGATTCGACTGATATCTGCTCGTGATGCTCAGAGCATGTGTGACATCAAGTCTAGTACAGAGCATTACATACATAATCCTCCTAATCGCGGATGCATAAGGTACACGAACCATCTTTCCTCTTTCTTCAGGTGTCTTTGGAGACATAGCCCTAGAAAGTGGAACAATGCTCACTCGGAGGTATCCACGCTTGGATTCCTCCATGCTAAACCTTTTTAACACTTTGTCTATGTACATGGACTTGGATAGTCTGATCATCTTTCGTGATCTATCTTT
The DNA here is from genome assembly GCA_014905375.1 of Phtheirospermum japonicum. Taxonomy (NCBI): domain Eukaryota; kingdom Viridiplantae; phylum Streptophyta; class Magnoliopsida; order Lamiales; family Orobanchaceae; genus Phtheirospermum; species Phtheirospermum japonicum. The sequence continues at coordinate 285,213 of BMAC01000820.1, read as the reverse complement.
ATAAATATTTTTCCCAAGGATAAAAGATTCTTCTCCAAAGTCCTTCATGGAGAACTTCTTAGACAATTAAGTTCTTATTGATTGCAACATCCATACATCATTACCAATGAGTAGAATGTCATGAACATATAGCACATCCAAAGTAAATGTTCTCCCACTAACCTTCTTATAGACACATGGTTCATCCGGATTCTTATGAAAATCAAACATTTTGATTGTTTAATCAAATTGGATGTTCCAACTCCTCAAAGCCTGTTTAAGATCATAAATATATCTCTGGAGATTGCAAAATTGTTGCTCACTCCAACTGGATATGAAGCCCTCTTGCTGCTTCATATATATCTCTTCCTTAATATTTCCATTAAGGAAGGCAGACTTCACATCCATTTTCCATATCTCGTAGTCATAATACGCAGCTATGGCTAACGGGATCCAAATGGACTTAAGCATCACTACTGGTGAAAAGGATTCCTCATAATCAACACTTGGCTCTTGAGTATAACCTTTTACAACCAAACGTTCTTTAAAGGTACTTACCCCTCCATATACTCCAAGCTTCCGCTTGTAAACCCATTTGCAGCCAAATGGGAACAATTTCCTATGGTGGGTCCAACAAGGTCCACACCTTGTTGGAGTACATGAAGTCCATCTCGGAATGCATTGCTTCTTGCCATTTTTTTGAGTCAATGTCAAACATTGCCTCTTCATAGCTTCTTAGATCACTATCCAAAACAAGTCCCTCTTCTTTGTTCTCTAATAAAAAGTTCATCTTTTCAGGAGCCCTTAAAAACCTTATGGATTTTCGAAGAGGTTGTGCTACAGATGGTCCAGCCTCAGCTTGTGCTATTTGCGGTAACCTGTGGGATACTTTGTGGTTCCTGAATTTCATCAAGTTCTACAACTCCGCCATCCCTTTCAGAAAGAAACTCTTCTTCAAGGAAAGTAGCATTCCTCAAAACAAACACCTTTTGTTCCGAAAGGTCGTAGAAATATTATCCTATAGACTCTCTTAGATACCCTCCAAACTTAAATAAGATAGATATCATGTCCAACTTATCTCCCACTTGACGCTTCAAGTAAGCATCACACCCCCATTCTCTTAGGTATTTGTAGGAAGGTAACTTCCCATACCATATCTCATAGGGTGTATCGGGTACGGCTTTACTTGTCACCCATTTAATAGGTATTTCTACCTTATCTAAGGCATAGACCCATAATGAAAGAGGTAAGGAAGTGCAACTCTTCTCGACATTAAATAATAGGTATTTTTGCCTTATCTAAGGCATAGACCCGATTCCACCAATCAATCCGAATGATCTAAATTTTAATTAAGTTTTTAATTAATTAATTAGTTAATAATTAAATCTAGGTTTTTAATTTGGTTAATTTTATGCTTTCAAGTTTAGTTAATAATTTAAGGTTAATTAATTCAGCATTTTAATTTTAGTTTTTGAGTTTTTAATTATTGTGTTTTGAATTCGTAGTTGATATATTTTTCAAAAATAAAAACCAAAAAAATGTGATCGTGTGTTTTAAATTTTCGTGACTAAACAAACTTTGAAAACTCCGAGATTCAATCATCGAGAGATCGACTCATGTCCAACTTATCACCTACAATAGCTCCGTTCTCTAGCGGACGAGCTTTTTAATTTAAATAAAAAAATAAGTGTAAAAAGTTCGGATCAAAATTTTGGCGCCGTTGTCGGGGGATTGAAATAGGTTTTAACAATGTTTGTTCGTGCTTAGTTTATTTAGTTTATTTCAAATTTTCTTCATTTGTCTCAAATCGTTTGATCGTTTGTTTAGTGTATGCGAGGGCGTAGGTCTTTGGGTTGAGAACTCTTTCCGTTCATCGACAACATTAATAGGATTACTAGAGCGAGAGCGAAAGTCGACCGAAATATTGGGGAAAGTTCTCAAGAAAACTCAACGACCGAGTCACCAATGGATCCAACCGGGACACCTCCAATCAATCCGAATGATCTAAATGAACAAAATGGTGGGCCGAACCAAAATGAGGACCCGATTTCACCAATCATCCAGCCGCCACCCGCACACCCAAATCCGGAGCTTCCCAACCAACAACTTTACAACAATCCACCGTACATTCAGCAGAAACCGCCATACTATAACCAACCTCCGCCATACTTCCATCAAGCTCATCAAGCGCAAAGGCCATTTATGCGACCCAATGCGTACTACAAGCAACAAAAGCCTTAACCAGCACGTATGCGCGAATTTTCTCGCCCCGTAATTGGAACAGCTACGTCATGCATACGCTTGGGCCCTGCGGCCCGAGATTATGAGCTCAAACCCAATCATTTTAGTCTCTTGCCCTCTTTTTATGGGCTACCGAACGAAGACCCGATTACCTTCATGCGGAAATTTTACTCGGTGATCCAAACATTCCCACTCCAAGGCCTTCGAGAAGAACAATTGAAGATGAGATTTTTTCCATACACATTGAAGGACCGAGCTGAGAATTGGCTTTTGTCATTGGAGCCCGACTCTCTTACGAACTGGGATATGGTGTACGACTGCTTCATGGCAAAGTATTATTCGAACCAAACGACATCCCACCTCTGAGTAAAGATAGCTTCATTCAATCAGACGGATGGGGAGACATTTCACGAAGCATGGGAGCGTTTCAAGTGGCTGTTGGCATAATTTCCACATCATCACTACCCACCTGAGCTCGTCAACCAATTCTTCTATGATGGGCTTGACCATAATTTCCAATACATGGTTACAATGCAGCAGGAGGAGATATTGGGTCGCGAATTGCCACAGAAGTTTGGGACATTTGCAAGTCGATCAGTTACAACTCACAACAAAAGAACTCGCGACCGAATAAAGTAGCCATTCATGAGGTGCGGGTATAGCAAGCATTGACCAGGGACACAAAGAGGATTGTTGAGTTAACAAGGCAAGTGGTTGTGCTACAGTCCCAAAATACGCTTCTATCTCAAGGCACATTACCAATGCAGTCGGAAACTTATGGGATTTGTGGAGTGTACAGGCATGGCGCTGAAACAAACTTTTTTTCACCCCTTTTTAATAAATTAATTTAAAAGCACGTCAGTTTGCTCGCAAGAGTACGAGGTACTTGTAGGYTGARGAMTTTGWCTCGAGTCGTATCTCTCGAGGAAACAACTATTCGGTCTTTCGGATGTTTTTTTCAATTACGAATAGAAATAAAATACATGTACATTTGGGGTTTTAAAGAAATTGAATTGATCATTATGAACTAAAGCAGTAATTAAACTAAGGATATTTAAACTAATTATCCTAAACTATATTATCAACTACGAGCAATAACTAAATTATCAATAAAACGCAACCATGAACTAAACCTAATTAACGATCTAAGAGCATGAACATAATAAATTATCACTAAGCAATGTATCATATGAATATAAGAACGAATAACTAAGCATAAATCAATCGCATAAATAAACTAAAGTAATCCAATATCCAATATCCAATATTCAAACATGAAACGATCAAACTAATTATTAAAACTAGAATTAACTAAGAAATTAACTACGAAATTAACTAAGAGTTTAGAGTACTTATTGTAACTAATAAAAGCAGTAAAAAGCTCCAGCTATTTCGGAGTTGCACGCCGATCTTGGGCGAAGATTGAATCCCGAATGCGAGTTCAATGTTTTGGACGCGTTGTTCTTCGATCCTTGATCTCCGTCTTCAAATCTCGTTATAAGATGTGAAGTTATGTTTATTATAAGCTAAGAAACCCTAGGTAGTCGTCACTTTTTTGAAAAACCGAAATATGGAGAGTATTGATAGATATAACAAGTCTTGGCGCGCATAAAACCCTAAAATTGCGAAACTGGGCCATCGCGTCGATGGTGCGTCGATCGACGCAGGCTATCTCTCGGCGTCGACGTGGCCTGGGTGTGCGCATCGGCTGGGCGGGTGCGTCGACTGACGCGTGCTTGGATCAACGCTTCAGAAAGTTACGTCGACCTTGCGTCGACCGACGCCTCTTCAATCGATGCTTCAGAATGTTGCGTCGGCAGTGCGTCGGCTAGGCGTCGATCATCGCGCATCATGGCTCGCGTCGATTGACGCGACAGACAGTCCATCTCAATTTCTTGATCTTTTTGCTACTCGTTCACCGGAAAGTTCGTTCTCCTATTCTTGAACATCGAACTTCGTCTATTACGCGCTGAACTCTTCCGGTTACTTAGCTGTAAGGTGAAAAACAACGAAATATCACCTATTTGCATCAATTACGATTAAAATATGATAAAATAAGCTGGAACTATAAAATACGGAATTAATGCTTAAGTCGTCCAACTTATACAAAAAACAAATAGAAAAATGAACTAAAAAGCTAATAAAATAAGGACAAATCTACGTTAATCAGGCGCGAACCTTTGCCAAGCTACCTTCGTGCAGACTGAGGAAGCCAATGAGCAAGTGAAAGCCATCCAAGGCTATCAGGTGAATCAAACCAGGCAGGGGAGTCAAAATCGTTACCCACGCAATAATGACCCATTCTCACCAGCGTATAATCCAGGATGGAGAAATCATCCATATTTTTCTTGGTCGAACAATCAAGGCGGAGGAAATCAGACACCGAACCAAAAGGCACCAAGCAACTTTGTCTCCCAACAACCATATCAGCAGCAATGGGGACAAGGACAAGTTACGGTCTTGAAACGACCATAGTACCCGCCATAGCAGCCAGGACAAGCAGCTGTACCTGCACCTCCACCACCAATTTATGCAACGCACTGAGTCGGCAATTCAACGTACAGAATCAGCAATCCAACGCTCTGAGAATAGGATGGATAAATTTGAGGTGACACTTGGCCAACCAACGGCGCCAAAATTTTGATCCGAACTTTTTACACCTATTTTTTATTTAAATTAAAAATCTCGTCCGCAAGAGAACAGAGATATTGTAGGTGATAAGTTAGACACGAGTCGATCTCTCGAGGATTGAAATTCGGAGTTTTCAACGTTTGTTTAGTCACGAAAATTTAAAACACACGATCACGTTTCTTTGGTTTTTGTTTTTGAAAAATATATCAACTACGAATTCGAAACACAATAATTAAAAACTCAAAAACTAAAATTAAAATACTGAATTAATTAAACTTAAGTTATTTACTAAACTTGAAAGCATAAAATTAACCAAATTAAAAACCTAGATTTAATTATTAATTAATTAATTAATTAAAAACTCAATTAAAATTTAAATCAAAGCAAGAACTCAATAATAAAAATAAAACGCAGCAACATATAATTTCAGACTCTCAAACGATTAACCTAAACGAATCTAAAAGCATGCATTAAAATCAATGAGCATGAATAAACGGCAAACTTGAAGCTTGAAAACGAGTAAAACATGAAAACTAAATCGCATGAATATTATTAATCAATCCAAGTCTCCAACTTACAAATATAAACCATAAAAACTGAATTAAAAACAGAAAATAATAACTTAGAACGTTCAGCAAATTCAAAATCCGAAAACGAACTCAAGAACATGAACTTGAAAGTAATTTCCAAAGCATAGAAATTATGATTAAAACTTGAAAAGTATGAAAAAGGAACAAGAAACTTATTAGAAATAGTAGTTGCAGTAAGTTCTTTGAGTTCTCCACAGAAACACGCTAAAAAAGGGGCAAAAATGGGTTAGCGACGTCGAACGGGCTCCGGAACGCGTTTTCGTCGAATCTTCGATTTGCTCTTCGATCTCAGCGTTTTTGTGTTAAAATCCGACTCCAAAACTTAGGATTATGTTTTTGGTAAGTTTTTAGGGTTGGTAGCATGCCTGTAACTCGAATTATAAGTGGGTATTTATAGATTTCGCGTATCTTGGTCCGCAAGTCTGAAAAATCTGTTCTTGGCCCCGTTAACGGTTACGCTAATGGTTAGGAGTTTCTAGAAGGTAATAGTCAAATAAACATTCTAGATTGGTTAGTGGTTGGTAGCAACTGCTAAGTCTTCATTTTCAGCATCCTGGTTGTTTAACATCGGTTGTCAGTAACTGTTAAGGGTTAGCGGTAACTGCTAGCGGTTAGGAGTGACCGCTAAGTTATCGTTATTTTCAACGACAACGGTTCCAGAAGCATAACCGTTGTAGAATGTCTGTCAGCTCAAATTCTTGCTACTTCTTCACCGGAAAGCTCGTTTTCTTCTCGTCATTCAAATTCTTCAACTCAAGCACCCTTAAATACGTCCTTTTGCTAGCGTTCTTCAGCTCGTTCTACTACTGATAAAGAAAATTTAGCGCAATTAAGCTGCAATCTACAAAATTAAGCGCAAACCAAAATAAATGAGATAAAAACACGAAATACTAAAAATAAGAAAAATACAAAGAAAATAAACCTAAAAAGCCATAAAACCACACAAATTAAAATGCAATAATATACAAAAAACACACACAAAAATGAATAAATCACTTGGAACCCTATTTAATAGGTTCTGCCTTATCTAAGGCATAGACCAATAATGAAAGAGGTAAGGAAGTGCAACTCATCATTGATCAAACCATATCCAACAAAGTTCGATTTCTACACTCCGAAACTTCATTCAATTGTGGAGTTTTGGGAGGAGTCCACTGTGAGATAATACCATTCTCTCTTAGATAATCAAGAAACTAAGTCGATAAGTATTAATCTTCTCGATCTGATTAAAGAGTCTTAATACTACGCTAAGTTTGTTTCTCTACTTCACATCAGAACTCCTTGAACTTTTCAAAGGCCTCAGATTCTTAACTGTGATTACATTCCAAGTTTAAGTAATTTATTTATGAATCAATATTCATCGTTCCCTGGACAAGGTCTTTGAATCACAAACTATGAAAATTCACAAGATACTCCCTTTTCCATAGACACTTGTCGAATTCTATGTTGGATTTAGACAAACCTCCATGCACGTCGATACAATACCCAAAATACCCTTTTATGATTGTCAAGTAATCAAAAGATACATCTAAGCATTGTATGATGTGTACAAGGCTACCATCGTACCTCAAGTTAAATGATTAATCATGTATTGTAATATGGAAATTCTTATTCGATAGACAAATCTTCCAATTAAGAATTTCTATTGGGTTATGTTCAATGAACTTGTTCTCTAACAAGCACGCACATATATGCACTCGAGTCACAATGCTGATGTTAATGGAATGCAACATCCTTGTCTTACAAACATGCATCATATGTGCAAATCTTACCGATCTATTCAATGTTCTATCTCGAAAAGTCTTTTGACTTAGAACATGTTTAAGACCAATACCTTAGAGACATGTTTCATGATTTCTATTGTATGCGCAACCATGTCCCATAGTTTAAATTGGTCTAAGGACTTTATCATACGTGATATTATAACAAAAGCGAAAACATAAGATAAAGAAAGTTGCCTTTGTTAATATAATTCCCAATAAAATCATTATACAAGTAGAATGAAACCCAATCTAAGTGGAACATTAGGCACTCTATTCTAGCACTGTCCACCACCAGGCTTGGGTTTTGTTTTGCAGGAAGGATCAATCAGGTCGACATGAGCTTTCTGGAGGTCTATCAGGCCGCTAACTGCATATTCGAGGTCATTACTTTCTATTCTTGAGGCACCAAACTTTTTGGTCGCATCAAGTGGCGCCGTTTGTGGGAATACAAGATACATTGAGTCCTTGAGTGAAAGACGTGATGTTTCACACAATTCAATTCATCAATAATGATGGATGGTAAAGGGGGACTTAAAAAAGGGCCAAAGTGAAAGATAAGTTTCTATTTTCCTTTCTTTTCAAATCGGACATATGAAAATAAGGCTTTGAATATGGTATGATCTATTTGATTTATATGGGGTAATTTGGTATATCCGACGTATATAGTGATATGGTGTTTATGGTTATGGGAAAGTGCAATAGTTGATTTAATTTGCGACGAATATGTTTGATTAACGTATTCTTCATGGTTTGGTTATGTGCTTGTGAATATGTTTGATTAACTCATTCTTTTACTTGATGGATTATCAGTTTACATGAATATGTCTGGAAAATATGAATATACTTTAATGTGATTTAATTAGATTAATATGGTATATGGTTTGGTATTGATGTCGGGGGGACAAATTAAAATATTAGTTTTGAAAATTGGTCGTGGAGGATTAATTGGGCTAAAAGGTTAATTTAATAATTATGAGCACAAGTAAGGGTTACGATACTCGCATCTTTTCAATTATTTTTATGATTGTATACTAACGAATTGAGTGCAGGTCTACCTATTTTGTTCATGTTTATTCTGATTTTGAAGGGTTAATTTATGAGCTGCCCGACATCTAACGCGGGTATGATCGACTCAACTAAACACAACGAGGTCACATATTCAAGGAGATGTGATCATGGAGTTTTGTATCCTGAAACTAAAGAGGTCGCGCAGTTGAATATTCGAAGGAAAGTAAATTTTTCTATGGCATCAATATGACTACGTATCAGGCACGCTCGTTTAAATCTCGTAAAGAGAGGGTTTTATATATCCTTCATCTACCTTCGGGCGCCGTGCAGATGGTGCTACGCACCGAGATTTTCACCCGCATCTGAAAAAAGGCCAGCTCGTTGTGCATCTCGGTCTACGAACTGGCACAAACGCTTCACTCATTGCCCAATTTTTCGATGGCCTCGGCCCGCCTCGCATACCTCTTACGCCATGATTCACGTTAAGGTTTTAGTACGTCATCCTTGACGGCTTAGTCCCATAACTCTCGGATCTTGAGTTACCAAATACTCTAAGGATACAAACATGTACACCACATTGTCCATGTTGCGACCTCAACTTTATTCTAACAATCTCAACTTTATTCTCGTGATCTGAACTTTATTCTCGTGACCTCAGAAGCAACCTCCGCTTTACTCTTGCGACTTCAATTTTGTTATCAGTAGCAGCCTTAGCCTGTGACCTCGTCTTTATTATTATGATCTTAGATATGGTCTCGGTGACCTCATGCGACCTCATTAAATAGAACACTATATGTCTTTATGGTTATGGATATGGTATGGCCCGACACTTGTTTAGGTCGGCGATGGATTGAGATTTTTTTATGCAATTTGCCACAATTATGGGCTGACACTTTCATTAGATCGATGATGGATTATGGACATGGTCTCTTATGGTTATGGGCCGATGGTTTTATCAGTTCCGCGATTAATGGATGGATAGATGGTTTTACGCAAGGGATATGTTTGATTTACATATTCTTTTCTGTAAAGAGAATGTTTAATTTACATGTTCTTTGCAACATTTTATGTGTTTTCAAATATGTCAGACTGACATATTTCATGCTTGGTTGTCATATGTTTAGGAGAATATGTATATGAACATATTCCTTGTGCTGTTTTGTTGGGATGTTTATATGCTTATATCCTATGATTACTCGATTATATGTTGATGCAACCTGGTTGAATTATCTAGCTCTTACTTATGAACATGGGGGACTAAGTAGTTTACTTAGTCGTCTATAGTCAAGCTTTATTAAGTTCATGCGACCTGGTTGATTTGCCTTGTTCGCATTTGTTTTGCCCTGAAAATTACACCAGGAACACATTCTTCTTCTCTGAGAATATCCCAAACTGCTTCAACAAAAAAATGTTAGAAAGGACCACCGAGGGTTTACCAGTGGAAAACTCTCCGATGCTTAAGTCAGTTAAGCATTTTAGATCGGAATAAGCAAATTAAAGAGACGAATGCTTAAAATGTCTTACCTCTCTCAGCCTTGGGGCTGAGATACTTATAGTTTTTGCTCAGTGGGGCCTTTCTGGGATCTCGGAAATAGAAAGTCCATGAATCTCGGGCTGTTACAGAAGCCGATCTGACTTGGAAGCTTCCTCCCAGAAAACAGATCAACTTTGTCGCCAAGCTCTCCATATTCCTGACCTGACCTCTTGAGACCTTATCCAAGGCTCCCAATGAGGCCAGGACAGTCTTTATCAGGCTCATAGGCTTGTCTTTAGAATTTCCTTACCTTCTACTAAGGTCACAAGTTCAGCTCATCCCCACAAGGTATACCAGGGTAAACCGTCGCATATGATGTTTTGACCGGATCATCCTACTCGGGGAAAGTAGAGGCTTAGCCCCATCATCTTAGCTCTTCTTTATTTCCTGACCTGAGCAAGTAAGATTCCTCATTTGAGTCACGAGCCCAGATCATGATCAATCTTCTTAAGTCTCGCGTCCAACTCGTGACATTTTTCCTTTCAGGGACAAAGTAGAAACTTAGGTCGTCCCTTCCAGATCTTATTCTCCTATACCTCTCAATCTCTCCAGATCAGGCATATTTAGGTCGTACCAACCAGTCTTCCCCCCCCCAAGTTATTTGTATGAACCATAAAACCTAGAATTTCTCTTTAAGCAGTTGAGATTTTCAACACGTCTTTTCAAATTCCTCAATGTCATGCACGAATCCCGTTGAATCCGCCTTTTAAATCAGGTCGTATTTTTGAGGATGATCTGTAACGTCTGATATTCCATATTTAATGGTTGACACCCCAATACGTTACCTCAAGTACTATACCTCTGACGCACATTAAATGCACGAATCCCATTAAATCTCTTTTTTCCCAAAAATAATTTTCAAAACTTATCCTTCTCTTTTCTCCCGCGATTCACTTTTCATTTTCACTCTTCTTCCTCACCAAGCACTTGTTTTTCTCTCTCGAACTCGTTTCTTCGCCTACTCCTAGCATTTTCTGATCACCTTTAAAATAAGGTACTTTTCCGTTCTCAGTCTTTTCAAATTACTATTATGTCAACTCAATCATCTTCTTCCCCTTCTACTCACCAGAAACCGTCTTCCTCTTCGCCGTCAACATCCTCTTCTTCCCAGAATACCTTTAGTGAATGGCTCCCTCTTATTCCGGGACACCTGAAGTGTAGTTTTTTAGTGGTTTTGGAAATTAAAGGTTCATTTGGCTTGGTATTATCGGAAATCAATTCAATTGTGAGCTTCAAGGTGTTTCAAGCTTTAAGAAGTAAAGGAAAATAAAAATAAAGCAATTAAACTATCTAATCTACACTAGGAATTGAAATTGCATGTTGGTAGGATGCCTCGGTCGTATGCCTTAATTTAAAATGCAAGCAAATCAAGGAAATAAGCAAAAACAAGCATTGTTTCACCAAGTACAAGCATGCATGCACAAGGTACAACTAAGATTGCATGTACATAAAAACTTGAAAAATGCAAATTTACTAAAATTGAAAGCACAAATAGCAAGAGCAATGAAAATTAACGTCAAAGTTCAAAACTTTACGTGAAATAACAAGGATCAAGCAATAGATCTAGGATTTAAGCATGAAACAAAGCATGAAAATTAAATTGCAAATAAAGCACAAGAGCAACTTAGAATTTAAACAACCTAAGACCCGATCTACAATCTAGATGTGTCAATTATCTAGAGTCCATAGCCAAATCATAAGTTTCAACATGAATTCAAAGAGGTAAGACAAAAAGCATTAAATGAAGAACAAGGCATGAAATTGAAGAAAAATGTTGAATTTAAAGGAAAGCAAACTATATAATAAAAGATGAGGATCCAATAGCTTGAATTAAAATTGAAAGTACAAATCCAAAGGAGTATTTGGATTCTTCTGAGCTAACAAACCCCACCCAAAACTTGAAGATTAAATCAAAAACCTAAGAGAGAGAAAGTAAATCTAGAAATGAAGAGAAAATTAAGCCCAATCCTCATGCAAGAGTTGGTTGTTGAGTMGATAATCCCTCAAGTAAAGTTGTGGGGTTTATATAGTTATTAGTATGAGAATACTCCTCAAAACACTTTAAATTCRGGACACGCAGTCGATCGACTGCGGATTAGTCGATCGACTTCATGTCGATCCACTAAGGTTAGTCGATCGACTGCCTGTCGATCGACTGGTGGGCGTCGATCGACTGCCATGCCAAATTTGGGGAGTACACTGCCTCGCAGTCGATTTTCGAGGCATGTAGTCYATTCTCTRGAGAGCAGTCGATCGACTGCAGGCAGCCCGGGCAGTCGGRCGGGCAGTCGATTGGGCTTGATTTCCTCATTTTTGGAACGGATTTTTGAGCATCAAAGCCTCGACTCGATCCTCAACAACTTAGAGCCGGTCCAATACCTCGTGCCACCTACAACATAAGAATTTGAATTCAAAACCCATGAATCTTCATCAAGAAARGCATATATCAAGTTTCAGTCCTAAAAACAAGGAAYTGACCGAAAAACCTAATGAGAATGACTCAAAARGACTATAAACAACGCTAAACGCTAACTAAAAATACTAAGAAAAACACAAATATTACATGCAAAATAACTACCCCACACTTATTGGTTTGCTCGTCCTCGAACAACGAAAAGAATTAAGAGTGTACATGCAATGAACATTATGTAAAAAGAAAAATCCTTGGGCTTATCCTTATTTAATATGATGAAAGTATCAACATAAAATTGCTATCGTCAAGCATTTCTCGTATTACTCTTTCTCAAATGCAAGCCAAATCGATGACTTCCTCACAAATGGAAATTTTGAGGGTGCTTGCTGAATTCGCTCAAGTGTTTGATATGGGAGGTGTATACGCTCGAATCGGACAATGCATGCACTCGTCGAGATTTCACAAATTGGACGCTCAAAATTGCTCATAGTACATGACCAAGTAAGAATCGAAAGAGGTCTTTATTATGGGTTGTAATGTTGGCTCTTTGGTAAGGTATGTAATATTTGGATATAGTGGCTAACACACGATCAAACGTGATCAATAACACACAAAATCCTAATTTCTAAAACCCGAAGCTTATAATCGCTTCACCATTCCTAATTCACCAAACTCTCATTCGAAACCCTTTCTTCTTACACAATCTTTTCGACTTTTATTTCACAACACTTAGAAGCTTTTTGAATTTGCTTATTTTCACTAAAATTAATGCTTTTTGAATTAAGCTTTACACATGTGTTGGAGTATTATTAATATTATTATTATTAGTTTTTGTATAAGCAACTCAAAACCCAAAAACCCACAGAATATTTCCCACACATCTCTCATCAACTAACCATAAGCTCTCCCACTTCACAAATTACGAAGATACAAGAGCTAAAAATGAGCTCGGCTAACAAGAAACAGGATAAAGGCTCTAAGGGGCTAATTCGAATTTTTAAAGTAGCTTAAATATATGGATATGGTCGGAACCAGGGTGGTATATGTGCCCCGAGGTCATTTTCAAAATCAATCATGTACGAGCAAAATCAAAACCTCCTCAATGCGATATCCATAAAAATGCAAGCAAGCCGATAAATCACACAAGGCTACTCACTAGTTTGCACCGATATTTGGAGCAAAAATCCAAAGAGCTTTTAGAGCGTTACAATCTTTTCATGAGTAAAATGTCGATTATTATAAATATATAGGCGGGTTTGGACGAAGCACAAAAAAATTCAACTCCTTACACAAGAGGCCATAAACATGCAAAAACTCGACAAGTAAACTATTCAAACTTCAAAGTATGAGGAATTGTTCAACAATATAATAAAGACACAAAAACGACACAAAAATGACTCAACCATATAATATAGCAAATAGTAAGCGTCACTTCGCCAAAGCTCGATTTAAGATCAACAAAACATGCTTGATAAGAACCCGGACCCTAAGCACCTACCCACCCCACACTTAAACCACACAATGACCTAATTTCATTTTAATGAGAATCAAGTAAAAGGGGTGTGAATAGAAACTCCCTCAACTGAGCGAGTTTGGGTTGAGCTCGGTGGTGTCCACCTAAAAATCGAGCAATCCAAGTAAAATCCGACCATGGTTAGTATCACCCGACTTCATGAACGCGACCAAGCCATCAAGTCGCCCAAGGTTGGAGTCGGTAACCGAGATATATACAAGAAAATCATACAAAATTAAAACTCAAGAAAATATGTACATGACTCACGAATAAGTAAAATCAAACGACAAAATAATATTTTTTTTAGTTTTTAAGATTTTCAAATGTTTTTTGGATTTTCAAGAGATAGATGAGAAATAACAGAACATAATCAAATCAAAATAAACCAAAATAACGTGCAAGTCTTAATAAAACATAATTGCTGAATAAATAGAACAGGGATTAGAAAATCAATGACATCTCCAACGTCGAGGTTGGAGGTTTTCTTCCTCGTCCTCTTCCTTTTCTTCGGCTGCTTATTCTTCATCCTCGTCCTCGTCATACTCCTCGTCTTCTTTTTCCTCGTCCCAGGTCATGCAACTCTCGATTAACAAGAGGCGGCTATGGAGGGCGCGTTTTGCTCGGTCGGCTCTAGCTTACCCCGCGTCTAGTCGATCAAAATGCTCGAACACTTGCAGTTGGAACTCGGGCCAACCCATGTAGGGTCCCGGGCCGGTGCTCGAGCTTTCGAATTGCGGGATTGCTGCATGGCTCGTGCTCGCGTTGAAGTGCATGCCCGAATCGGTTTTCGGGACTTCGTTGGATTCCACTCCCTCATTGTGCCGCCTATTCAATTCGTACACCTCTTCTTGCTCTTGTCCACGGTGGCGTGAGCGTTGGGGTTCGTCGGCATCTTCATCATTTTCCACCCCAACTCCATCGGCTCGATACTCGTCATATGATCCACCTCTGGGTCAAACCCGAAATGACGGGCTACCAAAGTGATCATCGGCCCCATTCCAACCCGGGCTACACTCCCGCCTCTCATCTTTGTAATTTCTCTAATCCCGACACGGATGAATGGATAGAAAATAAATTGACGCCCGTGAACCAAACACCAAAGCACGTAGACCTCGTGAAGGGTGAGGTTGGAGCTCTCGTGTTTGCCCATCATGACGTGAGCGGAAACTTGTACACGTCCTAGAGGGCCAAGTCGGTAATGGCCGAGGCTTGATACCGAGAGGTGCCTTGCCCGCACGTGATCGATGACAAAAATTGCATTGCGGCAAACTCCCTCGGTCGCTCGTCCCACAACTCCTCGAAATTAAACCCGAGTACCGCTTGGAGCACCTCTTGGGTGATCCGAAATCCCCGTCCTCCGATTCGAACCGTGAACTCCTAGCACTCGCGGGCTTGGTAGGTGGTGAAGAATTCAAGCATTAACTCACAGTAGCCCGGTGCTCGGAGGGATGCGAAATACCGGGCGCCCACGCATCGATGAAGTTGAGCACCCATGTCCCGAAGCCTTGATGGTCCCCGTTTGCCACTCATGGATCGAAATGATAGAGGGTGACGTAATGCGGAACGGTGAATTCCCTTTGGGAGAGGTTAAGAAAAAAATCCCCCTCGGCCTCGGAGAAATAGGGAAAGGGGCGGCGTAGGTGTCGGCGAGGTTGGGGTAGGGGTTTTCATCGCCGAAGTAGTCGTGGCCATGGGAATGAGGTTAGGGATATGTGAAAAGGAAGAGGTGTGTGTTTAAGGAGTTTAACGAATCAAAAATAAATGCTAAAAATGGGTAAACGAGGGGAACTCAAACAAGATTGTTCATTGAGGCATTTTCTCGAACACATGGTGGACGTAGTTTTTGGATAAGGAGTTAATGAAAAATTTGAACCTAGAGCCACCCCAAATCTCAACCAAGCAACCAGACAATGACTCAAGAAGTTGGTTCTAGCGAATTACCTCAAAGAATGGCTCGGATTAGAAATCAAAAGCCAAAGTGGAAAATCCCCCAAATTCTTGTGTTCAAGAAGGAAAAGAAATTGAGATTCCCGCGCAAAGGATTGGTCGATCGACTTCCCTCTTCTCTCCTTCTCTTCTTCGTTTCTTTCTCTTTTTTTTTTTCTTTTTTTTTCGCTCGAGTTGTTACACTGCAGTCAAAAGTAGTGGGGGGGGGGGGGGGGGTAAGATCAACTGGTTTTTATAACCTTTCTGCCCGAACTGCGCAAGTGGGGTAGTCGATCGAGTGCTCCTTAGTCGATCGACTGGGCAGTCGATCAACTGTCGATTAGTCGATCAACTGAAGCTTGAAATCCTTGAGCTACTGCCTTCTAGTCGATTCGGGGGGTTTCAGTCGATTATGCAGTCGATCGACTGCTTACCAGTCGAATTGAGTGGAGTCAGTCGATCGACTACAACAGTGCAGCCAAATCCTCTCTTTCGATCCCATTCTTCCAAAACTTCCAAGATTGCACGTACACCAACTCACAAAAATTAGTTAATGCAAGGAAAAGAAGGATATGCACAAAATCACAAGAAGAAAGAAGAAAATCATAAAAATAAAATAAAAATAAGAAAAATGAGAAAAGGTTAGAAAAATTATAGGTTGTCTCCCATGTAGTGCTTGTTTAACGTCATTAGCTCGACGGTTCCCTTGTGTAATTATAAGGATGAGACGGGAGGATCAACCAAAGCTACCACTTCCTCGTCGGGTGGCAAGAGGAATCCATGACGATAGAGTTTAACACGGTGCCCATTTACTTAGAAACGATCTTGAGTTGTGGGGTCGACCAACGTGACCGCTCCACTCGGACTAACAAACTCGATGGTGTAAGGTCCAGTCCATTTAGACTTCAACTTCCCGGGATGGAGGGCTAAGCGGGAATTGTAGAGTAAAACGGGCATCCCAATCTCAAGATTCTTCGGGATTAGCCTCTTGTCGTGAATACGTTTCGCCCTCTCCTTATAAATTCAAGCATTGTCATATTGATTATATCTAAGCTCATCCAAATCCTCTAGTTCTAACATCCTCTCGAGGCCGGCCTCCTTTAAGTCCAAATTAACGGATTTCATTGCCCAAAATGCCTTGTGCTCAATCTCCACGGGCAAGTGGCAAGATTTCCCAAATATCAAATAGTAAGGGCTCGTGCCTAAAACCATTTTATACAGCGTTCGGAGGGCTCACAAAGCATCACTCAACTTCGTCGACCAATCCCTCCAATTCGGTTGCACCGTTTTCTCTTACACACTCTTCACTTGCTTATTGCTCGTCTTGACTTGCCCAAAGTTTGGGGATGATATGGTGTCGCTATTTTGTGCTTGATCCCGTAGATCTTCATAAATTTCTCGAAGAGCTTGTTACAAAAATGGCTCCCACCATCACTTAATATGACTTTAGTAAAGCTAAAACGAGCACATATATACCTCTGCATTATTTTTGGTGGTGGATATGGGCTCCACCCATGTTGAAACGTAGTCCACCCCCACAAGAATATATTCATGCCCATCGATAGACTTAGGGAATGGTCCCATGAAGTCGATCCCCCACACCTCGAAAATCTCGAACGCCAAATTCCCGATTAAGGGCATCTCGTTCCTCTTCGAGATGATCCCCGTCCTTTGACATCTATCACAAGTTTGAACATGGACGTGAGCATCATAATGGAGGGACGGCAATAGAAGCCTGAGCTTAGAATTTTAAGGGCCGTCTTCCTCCCTCCGAAATGGACTCCGGCTTGATGATCGTGATAAAAAGTTAAAAGTTCTTGCATCTCTTCCTCGGGCACACACCTCTTTATCACCCCGTCCTTCCCCACTTTGTACATGAATGGATATCCCAATAAAATCTTTGGCACTTAGCTAGGAAGCATTTCTTTTCTTGCCAATCCATATCCGGCCGAAGTTCACCATTTGCCAAGTAATTTGCATAGTCGGCGTACCAAGGCGCTTAGCTTACTTCCATCAAGTTCTCGTGTGGAAAATTCTCGCCAATTGCTAACCTTTCCCCTCCCTCCGTGACCAACCTCGAGAGATGATCGGCTACCGCATTCTCGCACCCCTTCCGATCCTTGATCTCAATATCAAATTCTTGAAGCAACAAGATCCAACGAGTGAGACGGGGTTTTTCTTGAGTCTTAGAGAATAAATATCTTAACGCGGCATGATCACTATGCACCACGACTCGTGATCCAACAATGTAGGGTGAAACTTCTCTAGAGCAAAGATCACGGCCAAAAGCTCTCTCTCGGTCGTCGTATAGTTCTTTTGTGCATCATTGAGAATCAAGCTTGCATAATACACCACTCTCTATAGCTTGTCAACTCATTGTCCAAGGATAGCCCCACCGCTTCACTCGATGCGTCACACATAATTTCGAAAGGTAAGATCCAATAGGGAGCTACGATGATGGGGGCGGACACGAGGCTCTTCTTTATCGCCAAGAAAGCATCCTCACAAGCTTTGTTAAATTCGAAAGGGACTTCATTACTCAATAACCGACACAAGGGGCGGGCAATTTTTTAAAAATCTTTAATAAACTGTCGATAGAAACCGGCATATCCGAGGAAACTCCTTACATCTTTCACATTGAGGGGAGGGGGTAACTTTTCGATCACTTCCACTTTGGCTTTGTCCACCTCAATCCCCTTCTCTGAAATCACATGCCCGAGCACAAGGCTACTTCAAACCATGAAGTGGCTCTTCTCCCAACTCAAGGTTAATCTTGTCTCTTCACAACGGGCTAGCACTTCCTCAAGATTTCTCAAGCATTCTTCAAACGAGTACCTGTATATGGAAAAGTCATCCATAAAGACTTCAAGATATTTGTCGATCATGTCGGAGAATATTGACAACATGCATCTTTGGAACGTCCCCGGGGCATTACATAGCCCAAACGGCATCCGTCGGTAAGCAAAAAAACCAAATGGTCATGTGAACGTCGTTTTAGCTTAGTCTTCGGTCACAATGGCAATTTGATAATAGCCCGACAATCTGTCTAGGAAGCCATACGAGTGGTGGCCGGCTAGTTTGTCCAACATTTGATCAATGAAAGTTAGAGGAAAATGATCCTTCTTCGTAGCCGCATTCAACTTTTAAAATCGATGCACATCCTCCACCCCGTCGTTGCCCGTGTAGCCAATAACTCACCCTTATTGTTCTCCATCACGGTAATGCTGCTCTTTTTAGGAACCATGTGCACGGGACTCACCCACTCACTCTCGGTTATAGCAAAGATCAAGCCCTCCTTCAATAACTTTAGTATCTCGTCCTTCACGATCTATTTAAGGTTCGGGTTCAATCGCCTTTGGAATTCTCGAGAGGTTTTGACGTCATCCTCCAAGACAATTCGATGCATGAACGACGAATGGATAATTACTTTTATATCACCGAGGCTCCACCCGATAACGCCTTTGTGAGCCTTAAGCACCTTGATCAACCTCTCTTCTTCCTCTTCATTTAAATTGGAAAAGATAATCACCGGTTTTCTTTCCTCCCCCTCTAAAAAGAAATATTTGAGGTGATATGGGAGAGTCTTTAGCTCGGGCTTGTGCCTCCTCTCACCCTCATCGGGAGTTAGCTCGAACAAATCAATCATTCCCTCCAAGTATTCATCAAAATTTTTAATCGGCTCGACGACTTGTTTCTCATCAACAAGCCTCACCTCCCCCTTCGAAAATGTGTCATTGGACTCAATGACACTTATCCAAGCACTCTCAAATAGACTTGTTGCAACACACGAGTTATTGCCAAGCTCATACGGACCAACAACCTCAAAACTATCATTATCACCATTCTCCGAATCAAAGAACCCAGCAAACTCATCCGCAAAGAAAACTTGCTCAACCACATCGTGGATCTCATCAACAAGAAGACAATCCGCTTGATAGATGCTTGAAGGAATCGACGGCAAGTTGGACATAGAAAATGTAACCAACTCACCCGCAACGGATAAGGTGAGGTTCTTCTTCCCAACGTCAATGAGGCATTGAGTGGTTGCCATAAAGGGACGCCCAAGTAAAATGGTATGCTCGGCCCCATCATTCAAAACCAATCCAACTTCAAGAACAACAAAATCCACCAGGACCACAAGCCCTCCGACCTTGATGAGCATGTCCTTAACAACAACCTTTAGATATCGAATTGACCGATCGGCCAATTGTAAGCAAATTCGTGTTTCTTGCAAGGGTTGTGACCTTTCCATTTTTGAGCATGATATTAATACAAAAGAAGCCGGGATCAATCTTCTTGAGGGCCAAAACCGAAGGATCACACACCACACTCGCCTCTTTAGATAACACAATATTCTCATTTGGAGTATTTAAGAGCTTCTTGGAAGAAAGATCTTTGAAAAATTTTGAGTAAGCGGGTATGTCTCGGATGGCATCCAACAATGGGAGAGTGATGTTTACATTTCACAAAGTATTGTTGAGCCTTTTCGAATTGATCATCCTTCTTGGTGTTTTGGAGCCATGACAGATAAGGCGGGGAAACCTTTAGAATCGGTGGCTTATAGGCGTTTGAGGATTTGTGTAAGCCATCGGGTATATCCTTTGGCGGGATAGAAACCGCGGGGGTAGAATCGGGAGTAGCGACAATTGGAGGAGGAACGACTTTCTCACCCTCGGACGGTGGATTCACATTGTTATCGATAACCCGGCCACTCCTAAGAGATGTGATCGCATGGGCGTGTGATGGTTGGCTCGGTAACTTCCCCTTTTCATTGACTTTCTCAAGCATATTAACATCGGTAGCAAATTGTCCAAACTTCGTGTTTATCCCATTCGTTGTGGCCTCAAGAGCGGTGAAACAAGCCTCCAAAGCGGTAAATGACGTCGACATGGATTACAATTTTTGCATGATCATGGTAAGATTCAGATCGGTGGCTGGTGGGGGAGCATTCGTCGGTGGAGTCGGTCGAGAAGGGACCATGTATGGGTTTGAATGTCCAAAACCCAAATGCATGCGGTTGCTCGGATGGTACGAGGGATTTTGATTTGATGGCCGAGCAAAGGGTGGTCTAGCAACACCATGACCCGGTTGGTAACCTTGGATCCCACAAATATCCTCCGATTGAGGCACCGACATGTAATGGGAAGGATTCGATGGATAATAAAGTGTTTCATGCATCTTAGCCATTTGAGCTTTCATAGTGGCCAACTCTTTTTCCATATCAAGCTCTCTTGGGGAAAGAGGCTCATTCTCGTTTTTGAATTCATTGGCGCTTGAATACAAAGCACGGGAAGATTTGTGTTTAGAATTCTAGGCCAAAATGTTGAAAACTTGGAGAAGCGCGTTTGGAGGATGAATCGTCATATTACCCCCCGCCGTCGTGTCCACCATGTATTGAAATTGTGGGTCTAACGCCTCATACAAGTGTTGAATTAAAAGCTCCTTGGTTAAACGATGATGCGGACAACTATCAAGAAGATCCTTGAACCGAAACTAAGCGGAGTGAAGCGGCTCGTTTTTCATTTTTTTGAACGACATAATCTTAACCCTCACATCGGTTGTTTTTTCCATAGAATAGTAATGACCAAGGAAAACCTTCGCAAGCCCATCCTGCATGCGAATCGAGTTAGGAAGAAGACTCATAAACCACGATAACGCCTTATCTTGAAGAGCATACGAGAAACATCGGAGTTGAAGATGCTCCAAACTCATCATATTCGGACGGTGGAAACTCGAGACATGCCATAGAAATTGCTTGATGAATTCGAGCGGATCCTCCTTTGCAAACCCGTGAAAAATGGGAAGGCGGGCAAATTCGAGTGAACAAATATCAATAGCCATCACCTCGGGGGGAAGAGATATACAAGACGAAATATGAGCCCCCACGAAAGATTGGCTCACCTCCTTCATAGTACAGACCGGCGGAGTAAGCGGAGCATTCGGATCGAAACAACCAAACAAAGCATACTCATCGGGCTCTTCCTCTTGAATCCAACAATCGTTACCATATCCGGGACCACCACCATAACCATTCGGATTCACATTTGGTGTCGGATTGAAAGCATGCACGGGTGGAGTACCATACGGACCGGTAGTCGGAATTAGTACATTCGGAGAATGATGAGGAGCACCATAGCCATACAGAACGTGATCCGAGGCTCCATAATTATCGAAGGAATCATTAGCTTCCGAGAGAACATTAGACACAACATGGTTTGCACCATGCCCTCCCATGCCGGGTTGATGAAAGACATGAGAACCGGGAGCAACGTGGTTTTCACCTTTCCCTCCCATGTTGCCCATACCAACCGAACCACCACCGTTCCCAACATGGTTTTCACCATGCCCTCTCATGTTGGGAACAAAACCTCCATAAAAAGAATTAGGGAAAGAAGAAATACCGTGGCCACTCCCTTGAAATACAAGCATTTGCTCAGGAGGTGGCGAAGGAATGGGGTTGGAAGGCCCGGTTATTGTACTTGGAACGGGCTCCTCATGAAGTCCGGGCTCAGTTGAATTAGAACTTTGAGGATCGGCCCGAGGAGATTTCCCGTAAGAGTCGAGAAACGGGCCCGTATTAGGAAGATTGTTCTCCATATTAAAATTAAGAAGCAAGGGATGTCGAAGACGTCGTAATCGTTCTGGG
Organism: Phtheirospermum japonicum; assembly: GCA_014905375.1. Classification (NCBI taxonomy): domain Eukaryota; kingdom Viridiplantae; phylum Streptophyta; class Magnoliopsida; order Lamiales; family Orobanchaceae; genus Phtheirospermum; species Phtheirospermum japonicum. The sequence continues at coordinate 262,969 of BMAC01000820.1, read as the reverse complement.
TTAGAAGTATAATGGACTAACTCGTGGCCGAGCGAACGACGACCTTGCATACACTCAAAGAAATCGTCAAATAAAAAGGAAAGCTAAAAACACAACGAAACGAAAATTAAATTGAAGGCCTTAACCAAGCCGTGTCGCAATAACGCCATTTTGAAGTGTAATTTTTAGTGGTTTTGGAAATTAAAGATTCATTTGGCTTGGTATTATCGGAAATCGATTCAATTGTGAGCTTCAAGGTGTTTCAAGCTTTGAAAAGTAAAGGAAAATAAAAATAAAGCAATTAGACTATCTAATCTACACTAGGAATTGAAATTGCATGTTGGTAGGATGCCTCGGTCGTATGCCTTAATTTAAAATGCAAGCAAATCAAGGAAATAAGCAAAAACAAGCATTGTTTCACCAAGTACAAGCATGCATGCACAAGGTACAACTAAGATTGCATGTACATAAAAACTTGAAAAATGCAAATTTACTAAAATTGAAAGCACAAATAGCAAGAGCAATGAAAATTAACGTCAAAGTTCAAAACTTTACGTGAAATAACAAGGATCAAGCAATAGATCTAGGATTTAAGCATGAAACAAAGCATGAAAATTAAATTGCAAATAAAGCACAAGAGCAACTTAGAATTTAAACAACCTAAGACCCGATCTACAATCTAGATGTGTCAATTATCTAGAGTCCATAGCCAAATCATAAGTTTCAACATGAATTCAAAGAGGTAAGACAAAAAGCATTAAATGAAGAACAAGGCATGAAATTGAAGAAAAATGTTGAATTTAAAGGAAAGCAAACTATATAATAAAAGATGAGGATCCAATAGCTTGAATTAKAATTGAAAGTACAAATCCAAAGGAGTATTTGGATTCTTCTGAGCTAACAAACCCCACCCAAAACTTGAAGATTAAATCAAAAACCTAAGAGAGAGAAAGTAAATCTAGAAATGAAGAGAAAATTAAGCCCAATCCTCATGCAAGAGTTGGTTGTTGAGTMGATAATCCCTCAAGTAAAGTTGTGGGGTTTATATAGTTATTAGTATGAGAATACTCCTCAAAACACTTTAAATTCRGGACACGCAGTCGATCGACTGCGGATTAGTCGATCGACTTCATGTCGATCCACTAAGGTTAGTCGATCGACTGCCTGTCGATCGACTGGTGGGCGTCGATCGACTGCCATGCCAAATTTGGGGAGTACACTGCCTCGCAGTCGATTTTCGAGGCATGTAGTCYATTCTCTRGAGAGCAGTCGATCGACTGCAGGCAGCCCGGGCAGTCGGRCGGGCAGTCGATTGGGCTTGATTTCCTCATTTTTGGAACGGATTTTTGAGCATCAAAGCCTCGACTCGATCCTCAACAACTTAGAGCCGGTCCAATACCTCGTGCCACCTACAACATAAGAATTTGAATTCAAAACCCATGAATCTTCATCAAGAAACGCATATATCAAGTTTCAGTCCTAAAAACAAGGAAATGACCGAAAAACCTAATGAGAATGACTCAAAACGACTATAAACAACGCTAAACGCTAACTAAAAATACTAAGAAAAACACAAATATTACATGCAAAATAACTACCCCACACTTATTGGTTTGCTCGTCCTCGAACAACGAAAAGAATTAAGAGTGTACATGCAATGAACATTATGTAAAAAGAAAAATCCTTGGGCTTATCCTTATTTAATATGATGAAAGTATCAACATAAAATTGCTATCGTCAAGCATTTCTCGTATTACTCTTTCTCAAATGCAAGCCAAATCGATGACTTCCTCACAAATGGAAATTTTGAGGGTGCTTGCTGAATTCGCTCAAGTGTTTGATATGGGAGGTGTATACGCTCGAATCGGACAATGCATGCACTCGTCGAGATTTCACAAATTGGACGCTCAAAATTGCTCATAGTACATGACCAAGTAAGAATCGAAAGAGGTCTTTATTATGGGTTGTAATGTTGGCTCTTTGGTAAGGTATGTAATATTTGGATATAGTGGCTAACACACGATCAAACGCGATCAATAACACACAAAATCCTAATTTCTAAAACCCGAAGCTTATAATCGTTTCACCATTCCCAATTCACCAAACTCTCATTCAAAACCCTTTCTTCTTACACCATCTTTTCGACTTTTATTTCACAACACTTAGAAGCTTTTTGAATTTGCTTATTTTCACTAAAATTAACGCTTTTTGAATTAAGCTTTACACATGTGCTTGGAGTATTATTAATATTATTATTATTATTTTTTTGTATAAGCAACTCAAAACCCATAAACCCACAGAATATTTCCCACACATCTCTCATCAACTAACCATAAGCTCTCCCACTTCACAAATTACGAAGATACAAGAGCTAAAAATGAGCTCGGCTAACAAGAAATAGGATAAAGGCTCTAAGGGGCTCATTCGAATTTTTAAAGTAGCTTAAATATATGGATATGGTCGGAACAAGGGTGATATATGCAAGAGTTGGGTGTTGAGTGGATAATCTCTCAAGTCAAGTTGTGGGGTTTATATAGTTATTAGTAGGGGCATACTCGTCAAAACACTCTAAATTACCGGGACACGCAGTCGATTGACTACGGATCAGTCGATCGACTAAGGTTAGTCGATCGAATGGTGGATGTCGATCGACTGCCATGCCAAATCTGGGGAGTACACTGCCACACAGTCGATTTTCAAGGCGTGCAGTCGATTCTCTTGGGAGAAGTCGATCGACTGCGGGCTTCCCGGGCAGTCGGTCGGATAGTCGATTAGGCTTTGATTTCCTCGTCTCGACACGGATTTTAGAGCTTCAAGCCTCGACTCGATCATCAACAACTTAGAGCCGGTCCAATACCTCGTGCCACCTACAACATAAGAATTTGAATTCGAAACCCATGAATCCTCATCAAGAAATGCATATATGAAGTTTCAATCCTAAAAACGAGGAAAATGACCAAAAAACCTAATGAGAATGACTCAAAATAACTACAAACAACGCTAAACCCTAACTAAAAATACTAAGAAAAACACAATAATTAAATGCAAAACAACTACCCCACACTTTTTGGTTTGTTCGTCCTCGAACAACGAAAAGAATCAAGAGTGTACATGCAATGAACATTATGTAAAAAGAAAAATCCTTGTGCTTATCCTTATTTTAATATGATGGAAGTATCAACATAAACTCGCTATCGTCAAGCATTGCTCGTATTACTCTTTCTCAAATGCAAGCCAAATCGATAACTTCCTCACAAATGGAAATTTTGAGGGTGTTTGCTCAATTCGCTCAAGTGTTTGATATGGGAGGTGTATACGCTCGAATCGGACAATGCATGCACTCGTCGAGATTTCACAAATTGGACGCTCAAAATTGGTCATAGTACATGACCAAGTAAGAATTGAAAGAGGTCTTTATTATGGGTTGTAATGTTGGCTCTTTGGTAAGGTATGGAATATTTGGATAGAGTGGCTAACACACGATCAAACGCGATCAATAACACACAAAATCCTAATTTCTAAAACCCGAAGCTTATAATCGTTTCACCATTCCCAATTCACCAAACTCTCATTCAAAACCCTTTCTTCTTACACACTCTTTCTGACTTTTATTTCACAACACTTAGAAGCTTTTTGAATTTGCTTATTTACACTAAACATAGCCCTTTTTGAATTAGGCTTTACACATAAACGCACGCTTTTATCACCTTTTGTGATTTGTGTTGGAGTATTATTATATATTTTTTTTTGTATAAGCAACTCAAAACCCACAAACCCACAAAATATTTCCCATACATCTCTCGTCAACTAACCATAAGCTCTCCCACTTCACAAATTACGAAAATATAAGATCTAAAAATGAGCTCGGCTAACAAGAAACGGGATAAAGGCTCTAGGGGGCTCATTCGAATTTTTAATGTAGCTTAAATATATGGATATGGTCGTAACAAGGGTGATATATGTGCCTCGAGGTCATTTTCAAAATCAATCATGTACGAGCAAAATCAAACCTCCTCAATGCAATTTTTGTAAAAATACAAGCAAGCCGATAAATCACACAAGGCTACTCACTCGTTTGCACCAAATTTGGGAGCAAAAATCCAAAGAAATTTTAAAGAGTTACAATCTTTTCACGAGTAAAATGTCGATTATTATAAATATATAGGCGGGTTTGGACGAAGCTCAACGTAATCTTCTTCAGAGAAGAGATCAGGCCTGGCTTTGAGAGGAAGATCTGACCGAAAGCACTGGTCACTCTGGTCCCCCCGTGCTTATCTAGCAGTTTGCCAAATCAGGTCTAGCCACACCAGGTCTGACCTAATCTTGCCACATCAACTCCTCCCCCCAAATTAGTGAGGGTAGAGCTGTAAGAGCTTTATGGTTATCTTAGTACAGGATGGTCCCACCTCCTTTAGTGCTTCTCGTACCAATGCGAATCCCGAGAAACCTGCCTGACAACCAGGCCTATTTATTGTCATTAGCGGTGTCGGCTCACAATTCAAAACGGTCTCTATTCCCACACGTCTTCTCGAATACTGACAAGTTGGTGGCACATGGCCTACCCTAGGACGATTGGCTCTCAAGCTCATTACCTAGGGTACTGTCCACATTAAATGTGGGGATCCCATCAAATCCCGCCTTTCTCGATCCCCGTTTTTCAAATTTATCCGCTTGCCTTTTTGTCCCTTCACATTCCTTTTTCTCTTCACTTTTAAAATTCCATTTTCACAATTTCTCGAATTTTCCCATTTTTCTCTCCAGTATTTCGGCGGTCTATCGATTCCAATTTTCTTCATCCACCTTCTCTGATTATTTCATAAACATCTTTAATTATGTCCAATTCCTCTTCTCATTCTGGTTCTACCAGGGAGGACTCGTCGGCGGCGCCGGCGAACTCCACCTCTTCAGTGCACATATCCTCCTCAGATTCGCTTCTGGCAGCTCTTCTGGAGAGACCTCCAGTGGTTCTTCAGGAGAGACCTTCGGTGGCTCCCCCTCATCTCCCTCTTGACAACATAGCATCCATAGTTAGGGACCAAACCCTCAGAAATATACGCTCCACTTTTAACATCTTCGACGATCTCATGTTCACTAGTCCAGCACTGGATGAGAGGGCTTCGTCGCCTCCCCCTCACCATTTAACCTTCTACGTAGACCGGTTCCATGCCGGCCTAAGTCTCCCCGTTCATCCCTTCATTCTAGCCGTTTCCCGGATGTACCAGATTCCGGTGCACCAATTTTTACCCAACGCCTTCCGGGTGATGGCGGGCTTTCATTTAGCCAGACTATCCCAATACTCTGGGATAACTCCCACGGCCCAAATCTTTTACTCCTTGTTCTTAGCCAAGAGCGCCTCTAGCTTTTTCTATCTTTCCGCCAGGCCAGATGTCAATTTTTTGACAGGTCTTCCTTCTTCTCACAAGGCCTGGCGGAAAAAGTTCTTTTATGTTCAGTGCTCCGGAGATTGGGGTTTCTCTATTGCCCCCATTAACATGTTACTTCCACAAGCACCATTAACCCTTGGTGAGAGACCACCACACATAGCCAATAAAATTAACATCCTTAACGTGATACCTCTAGACATATCCTTAATCCTTAAACCCGACCTTTTATCCTTCTTTATCTCTAAAAAACAGAGCAGATCTCTGCCCCCTCACATCGGTATAATCCCGCACTGATTGTTCACTCCCTTTTCATTATTTATTACTATTATTTACAGCTCTATTTTTATTTCAGCGAAGATGCTGCAAGCACGTTTATGTGCCAAGGCCAGAAAAGCCATGTGTGGGGGCCAAAAAAGCCCTCAAGGAGAGTCTGCTAGAGCTTCTCCTATTTCAGAGGAGGTTACATTTGTAGCGCCTCTCCAAGGCCAGCCCCAATAGCAAACCAGAGCAGCCCCATCTGAGTCATTTCTTCCAGGGATAGTGAGGAAGAATCCAGAGCTGGCTAGAGGGATTGCACCTAAGCCGGAAGCTCCAACCACGACAGTTCTGTTCTCCGAGAGTCCTAAGGGGGAACAACAACTGCAGACGCAGAAAACGAAGCGAACTGAGCCTCAAGTCTTTCTTCAAGCCCCCATTGAGGTGGTCCCTCAAGTTCCTCCCTATCCTAATCAGGCTCTTTTTAACAGGTTAGTTCTTAACTGCACTAGGGAGGTAGCAAAGCAATTCATGATGGGACTAGCCCCCACGGATGATCGTCGGGTCGTTTATGAGATGTCCGATCCAGAGGTGATTGAATCTTACTGTATGGCAGAAGCACAGGTGAGGATTCCACCATTTGTTATATCTTTAATCTTTCAAAGTTTTTCTATTCATCCTTTTCCCTTTTCTCAGGCTGTGGTATGGAGGTCCTCCTTGCTAGCCCGGGCACATGGCTCTTTGCTGCATGCAAACCTGATAAAGGAGATCGAGGTCCAAAAAATACAAAAGCAAGATTTGTCTTCCCGGCTTCAGAGCGCACTGGTTAAGGTGCATGGTTTAGAAAGGGATACGGAGCTCCTCAAGTCAGCGCTAGAAGGAGCTAAATTTGCTCTAAGAGAATCACAGGAGTCTTAGGGCAAGCAGTGTGCCCAGACCATCCTTTGAGAGCAAGAGCTCAAAGAGCTCAAAGACAAAGCAAAGAAATCCAGAGCTGAGGGTGAGGCTGATGGAGAAATCAAGGGTCACATTGAGGGACGGGCAGAGGGCTGGCTTGAGTTTCTTAACTCCGAGGAAGGACTGCGCTTGATCCAACTAACTCGAGAGACCACATGCCGAACTTTCCTGGGGTCAGTTGAGTTATATGACCTCCTAGTTCCTGAGGCCGAGGTCTTCTTCAGTCTAGGTCTGGATGCCCATGCCAAGTGGGTAGCTGAAAACCCCACTTTGCCCTTTGACCGTTCTGCTCCCATCACAGGCGCTCCTGAGCCCACCTCCTTTTCTCATGTTGCTGAAGACGACCGTCTCCACCTGCTGGATGCTGCGGCCTTTGCTGATCATATCCGCCAGACCTTCTGTTCTTCCTCCTCAGCTTCCTCTCCCCCCCCCCCCAGAACAATCGTTGGCAATGGTGGTGGCAAACTCTCCAACCTTTGCCAACTTGGGTGATCTGCAAGAGTCCACTCAGTTCGCGAAGGATTTTGCTGAGGTTTCCGAGGCCGAGGATCAGGCATGAGGAAGAGCTGGCAGCAACTGACCCCGAGGTGTAGCTCAGGACGCCCAGATTGCCTTGCCTCTGCTTTTTCCTTGCTTTTGTTTTTCAACAGATCTGTAGGTTTGGCCTGTGTGGCCGATCTATTTTATTGTTTATCCGAACTCTTGTACTGGATATATTTTGATTAATAATGAATGCTTTTGTCTCGTAGCAACCTTTAGTATTCTAGGGTTTCCTTAATTCCCGGAAACCCTAGTACTTTTTATTCTCTAGCACGTGCCTTCTCTTGCTTTAAATATATGCATGTACGCTTCATTTTTCCCTTAACTTTCTGCAATGGCATCTTCTCCTCTTCTTCAAGAACTCGACGCTGTGAAAAGAAAGAACATCTCTCTAGTGGTTGAGAATTTCAAACTCTCCGATAAACTTGACTTGCTCCGAGAAAAAATCAACTATTTCCATCGTCTTCTGGAAAGGAAGAGACAGAAGAAGCGCCATTACAAGTGGGAATGGGTTGAGCTCCATCAACTGAACCGCCAATTGCAAGAAGAAAAAGCTGACTTGGCGGAGTCCGTGAGCCGATTGACCATCGCCGCCGGCGAGGCACATGCTCTCTCTGAGCGAGTTGACAAATATCGTCAGCGCTATCATGAGACAGAGCGCGAGCTTTTGCGTGTTCGCCGGGCTCTGGCTGCGGATCGGCGATCTGTTCAAGGATGACCTTTTGTGTTTTTGCTCTTATTTCCTGCATTTTGTAATCAAAATTGCCAACCTTCGTAGAAGGTGTAGGCAACTTGTATTTTGCATTTCCCAGAACTAATGAAATATATATTTGCGAGGATATCATGATAAATGTGCAAGATTTTCTTTTAATCGATCTATTCTGTTCAAAGTTTGAGGATTGTGTTTTTGGACATACCCTCTAAAGACTCCAATTTTAACCAAGTCTTGCTTGGGGTTGATCATTCAGGGCAAGCATTTAACAAGCTTTTGGCTGATAATCAGGTCAGGCATTATCGTTGGCCGTCTCGGCTACCTGTTCAGGCAAGTTAGAATATTTTAACGGACTGATTTGACTTGCCAGTCAGGTCAGGGAGTTTGGGGCATCCGCCCTTAGCCAATCCTGGCCTAAACTGACAATCAGGTCAGAAAATCGAGGGGCATCCGCCCTTAGCCAATCCTGGCTTAAACTGACAATCAGGTCAGGAAATCGAGGGCATCCGCCCTTAGCCGATCCTGACATAAACTGACAATCAGGTCAGGAAATCGAGGGCATCCGCCCTTAGCCAATCCTGGCTTAATTTGACAATCAGGTGAGGAAATCGAGGGCTTCCGCCCTTAGCCAATCCTGGCTTAAAGTGACAATCAGGTCAGGAAATCGAGGGCATCCGCCCTTAGCCAATCCTGGCTTAAACTGACAATTTGGTCAGGAAATCAAGGGAATCCTTCCTTAGCCAATCCTGGCTTAATTATGAACACATACTCAAACTGGTGAGCGAGAATAAACCTGCCATATTATTCAATCAGATAAATAATCATCAAGAAATTACAATTATGCATAAAATTTTCGTAAATTAGCAATATTCCAAACACGGGGGATCTCGGTCCCATCCAGCTCTTCCAATTTATAGGCGCCTCCCGCTAATATTTGGATGACTCGGAGTGGCCCTTGCAACGCGGCATCCAGTTTTCCCTTCGCCTAAATCAGCTCTTCTCAGGACCAGGTCTCCCACCTGGAACTACCTCTTGACCATAGACTTATCGTAAGCTGCTTTTATTCTCTGTTTATGTTAAGTGTAACACAACCAATACAAAACCAAAAATAGTAAGAAGAATAGCAATCAGATAGCAGAAACGAGTGGGAAAAAGTGCTTAACTTTTATTCCTCAAAATCAGTTCGGATCGGCCTTAGCCGAACCCTTTTTACAGGTGCTTGACCTTGAAATACAAGCTTTCTCTCTGTAAAGCTCTCTATGTTTCTCTCTCTAAAAATTGGCGATCCCTCTCTCTCTCTCTTGGAGAGGCTATTTATAGTTTCCAATGGAAACACTAATTGGACACTTGTTCCATTCTCATTGGTTCACCAAAATCCTCTGTCTATTTTGTCTTTATCTCCTTGTCGCCCTCAAATAGTTTCCACTGCCTTAGTGCCGACCTCAACCTTAGTGCCGACCTCAGCCATTTTTAGCCGACTTAGTGCCGTCCTCAGCAACTTGGTGCCGTCCTCAGTTGTTTTCCGGACAGATTCAAGGATGGTGAACTGATGACCCCGTTCGGTGCTTCTCGCTTGATAAGGGAACAAAAGTGAGCTGAGCAGGCCGTGCCCGTACTATAGGAGAACATCCTACTCAGCACTTTCTGCACGGCGGATCGCCAAAAATGCTCAACATCGGACTCTGGTTGTGCTAGCGGATCATGCCGAACTCGACAGCTCGACGGAGGAGCTCACCAGCTCTTGGCAGCTCGGAGGAGGAGCTCGGAAGCTCGGCGGAGGAGCTCACCAACTCTCGGCAGGCTGTGCGTCAGTTCTCGGCTGCTCGGCGGAGGAGCTCGGCAGCTCAGTGGAGGAGCTCACCAGCTCTCGGCAGGCTGTGCGTCAACTCTCGGCAGCTCGTCAGGGGAGCTCGGCATCTCGGTGGAGGATCTCACCAGCTCACGGCAGGCCACGCGTTAGATCTCGGCTGCTCGACGTGGGAGCTCGGCAGCTCGTCGGAGGAGCTCACTTGCTCTCGGCAAGGCCGTGCGTCAGCTCTCGGCTACTCGACAGGGGAGCTCGGCAGCTCGGCAGCTCGGCGGAGGAGCTCGGAAGCTCGGCGGAGGAGCTCGGCATCTCGGCGGAGGAGCTCACCAGCTCTCAGCAGGCTGTGTGTCAGCTCTCGGCTGCTCGACAGGGGAGCTCGGCAGCTCGGCGGAGGAGCTCACATGCTCTCGGCAGGCCATGCGTCAGCTCGGCAGGGGAGCCCGACAGCTTGGCGGAGGAGCTCACCAGCTCTTGGCAGGCTGTGCGTCAGCTCTCAGCTACTTGACAGGGGAGCTCGACAGCTCGGCAGCTTGGCAGAGGAGCTCAGCAGGTCTCTTTGAGTGGTTCGGCTCGGTTCCTCCGTGGAGTATTTGGGATGATAACGACCATCAACAAGCCCCTGAGCGCGGAGTCGAACATGTGTGTTCGGGTTCGGGCTCATTGATTTCTGGTCGTCCGAGAGAGTCGAGCCGACCTGGGCGCGATGTGTTATGTTCTACCGGCCCCTGAAGTTTTGTCCCCTAGTGCTTTTGGACTCTTTTGACATGTGACACCTTTGATGTCCATTCTCATTATCTCTTCCTTTCTCCAAGAAACTTCAGTGAGGACATGTACATTTTTTTAAATAATCTCAGCCCCTTATTTCGGGAAACTTTGTCTTTTTGTCTCCTTTTGGTCCTTATTCAATTGGTTTCTGGGGCTTCAATAGAGTTAGCCAGGGTGGCGGTCAGTCCGAACCTCAATCGAGTTAGGGTAGGGAGTTCAGGTACAATTAATATGTGAGTTTCAGTACAGGAGAGATTCTTTGTCAAGGATGACTTTTAGCAATTCGTTGGTATAAGTATCAGTTTAATGACGATCTGGATGTTGACCTCGGTGATGGAGAGGAGCGCAACAATGAGGATGGTGATTATCTTGTGTTTTGGTCTGGTTATTTCTCTGTTCTTTTATCAGCGCGTCACTTTTGGGCGGTCGACCTTGATGTACTCGTATTTCTCAGTTTCAATAAGTTCTGGTCGGCTTGTGTTGGTCGGCTGACTTTCCTTTGAGTGTACTTTGCCCTTAGCTTACTTGTTGAGTAGCTTCTCCTATTTGTGTTTTCATCTCGACGGCTTAAATATGTACACATATTGCCTTTTTTTTTTGGGAAAACTTGTTCTTTTTGACGTGTCGTGTAAATTTGAGTTTGACTCTTTTGAGCTTGGCACATTGAGCTCGGATTTTTTTGAAATCTTGCTCTCTTTGACGTGTCGAGTCAATTTGAGTTGAATCTTTTGAGCTCGGATTTTTTGAAATCTTGCTTTCTTTGACGTGTCGAGTCAATTTGAGTTTGACTCTTTTGAGCTTGCATGTTGAGCTCGGATTTTTTTGAAATCTTGCTCTCTTTGACGTGTCGAGTCAATTTGAGTTTGGACTCTTTTGAGCTCGGCACGTTGAGCTCGGGTTTTTTTGAAACCTTGCTTTCTTTGACGTGTCGAGTCAATTGGAGTTTGACTCTTTTGAGCTCGGCACATTGAGCTTGGATTTTTTGAAATCTTGCTCTCTTTGACGTGTCGAGTCATTTTGACATTTTTAAGCTCGGCAATATCATTGAGTTCGCTCCTTTTGGTGTGATGGCAAGGTTGAGCTTGACGTTTTCAGCTCGACACCTTGAGCTTGGCATTTCCTTTGCACTTGTTCTTTTTGGTGTGCCGGTTGGGTTGAGCTCGACATTCTCAGCTCGGCACCTTGAGCTCGGCATTTCCCTTTCGCTTGCTCTTTTAGGTGTGCTTGCTGGGTTGAGCTCGACATTCTCAGCTCAGCACCTTGAGCTCGGCATTTCCCTTGCGCTTGCTCTTTTAGGTGTGCCACCTGGGTTGAGTTCGACATTCTCAGCTCGACACTTTTGCTTTGCAACGTTATTTTTTGTGTGCCGACCTAATTGGTTCGGCTTATGCCGACGAGCTCAGCTGATTGTTTTACAAATCACCATTTTGAGTGGCTTAATGCCTTTAGTCGGCTAAATGCCTTTGAGTGGTTGTTCGCCTTTAATTGGCTTAATGCCTTAGAATGGCTTAATGCCTTAGGTTGGCTCAATGCCTTTGGATGGCTTAATGCCTTAGGTTGGCTCAATGCCTTTGTATGGCTTAACGCCTTAGAATGGCTTAATGCCTTAGGTTGGCTCAATGCCTTTGGATGGCTTAATGCCTTAGTTTGGCTCAATACCTTTGTATGGCTTAACGCCTTAAGATTTTTCAACGCATTTATTTGGCTTAATGCATTAGGTCGGCTAAGTGCCTTTGAGTGGTTGTTCACCTTTATTTGGCTTAATGCCTTAGAATGGCTTAACGCCTTAGGTTGGCTCAATGCCTTTGGATGTCTTAATGCCTTTGGATGTCTTAATGCCTTAGAATGGCTTAACGCCTTAGGTTGGCTCAATGCCTTTGGATGGATTAATGCCTTAGGTTGGGTCAATGCCTTTGTATGGCTTAACGCCTTTAGATTTTTCAACGCATTTATTTGGCTAAATGCCTTAGGTTGGCTAAGTGCCTTTGAGTGGTTGTTCACCTTTGTTTAGCTTAATTCCTTAGAATGGCTTAACGCCTTAGGTTGGCTCAATGCCTTTATATGGCTTAATGCCTTGCATGTCGTCATGTGTCCATGCAAAGATGTCCTGATTTGCTTTCAAAAAGCTTATTAGCTCGGATCTGATGGGTTCTTGGAGATCTCGTCCGACTCGGAGCTTCTTGCTCGGATCGAGTTCATCAACTGAGATTCGATCATGTTCTTCAACTAACTCATCATGAGTAGCCTTTCTCTTCAAGCTTTTCTTCTGGGGATCAAGCTCATCTTTGATAATTTTCAGATCGGCAATAACTTTCAGATCGTCATTCTCTGCTCGGCAGTCGATGTCTTTGAGTTCGCACATCGGTTCTTTTTCTGGCCGACGACCTCGGTCCCTGCTCAGGATGGCATCTTCCTGCTCGGTCTGCTCGAATTCAGCGTACATCTCTTGTTTTCTTTCCTGCTTGGATGTTTTGAGATCGGCAATCTCTGTTCGTCATTGTTGCCCAGAGAGATTGTTTTCCTTGTTCCTTTCTTCACTCTGTTCAGCTTTTTCGAGGTCGGCAATCTCTGTTCGGCACTGTTGCCCAGAGCTCTTTTTCTATTTTTTGTTCTTTGCTCTGTTCTTCTTGGAAGAGCTCAGCATACTAGTCATTCTCGCGGTTGGAATTTAGCTCTTTCTCTAGCTCTTCTTCTGCTAGCTTGGCTACTCTTCCTGAGCCCAAAACATCTTTGTTTCATTTTCCATAGTTTGCATGTGCCAATTCTTCTATTTGGGTGTCCATCTCTTCCTCAGGGAATGTGTTGTCGGGCTCATCCCCGTTAGGATCCTCAACCAGCTCTTCATTCCCTTTAATTTGCTCGACCATATTTATCTGCCTTGGCCTAATAGACCAGCTCCACTCTCGAGTTGGGTCTGACTCCAATTGTCCTTCCTGGAGGTCAGCATTCTTGGGATTGTCGACCAGAGCTTCTGGTGTAAAGATTGATTTTGCTGCCTTCTTCATCATCTCTTTGAATTCTTTAGCAAAAGCAGGGTGCTGCATGAACGAGCGTATCTGTTCCGGGTAGAGCTCATTTGGGCCCGATTGCACCGTCTTCTCCTGGCGCTCCTTACCAATATTTTTCCTTGAACTTTCTGAAGGATCCATACTGACTAGTAGGATGAACATAAATTCCTCCTCTTTTTTTTTTTCTAACAAACTAAAATACAACGAAGAGCTGAGGTTCAGCTCCTCACGAAAAAATGAAAAATCGGACAAAAAATAGAAAACGAAGTTCGAAGAGCTGACTGAGCACGTGGGACTGCAGATCACAAGAACCTTCTTCTACCGCCATTTTGTTTATGTTAAGTGTAACACAACCAATACAAAACCAAAAATAGTAAGAAGAACAGCAATCAGATAGCAGAAACGAGTGGGAAAAAGTGCTTAACTTTTATTCCTCAAAATCAGTTCAGATCGGCCTTAGCCGGACCCTTTTTACAGGTGCTTGACCTTGAAATACAAGCTTTCTCACTCTAAAGCTCTCTATGTTTCTCTCTAAAAATTGGCGATCCCTCTCTCTCTCTTGGAGAGGCTATTTATAGTTTCCATTGGAAACCCTAATTGGACACTTGTTCCATTCTCATTGGTTCACCAAAATCCTCTGTCTATTTTGTCTTTATCTGCTTGCCGCCCTCAACTAGTTTCCACCGCCTTAGTGCCGACCTCAGCCATTTTTTACCGACTTAGTGCCGTCCTCAGCGACTTGGTGCCGTCCTCAGTTGTTTTCTGGACAAATTCAAGGATGGTGAACTGATGACCCCGTTAGGCGCTTCTTGCTTGATAAGGGAACAAAAGTGAGCCGAGCAGGCTGTGCCCGTGCTAGAGGAGCACATCCTACTCGGCACTTTCTGCTCGGCGGATCGCCGAAAATGCTCAACATCAGACTCCGGTTGTGCTGGCGGATCATGCCGAACTCGGCAGCTCGGCGGAGGAGCTCACCAGCTCCTGGAAGTTCGGAGGAGGAGCTCGGCAGCTCGGCGGAGGAGCTCACAGCTCGGTGGAGGAGCTCACCAGATCTCGCCATGCTGTACGTCAGCTCTCGGCAGCTCGGCGGAGGAGCTCGGCAGCTCGGCGGAGGAGCTCACCAGCTCTCGGCAGGCTGTGCGTCAGCACTCGGCAGCTCGTCAGGGGAGCTCGGCAGCTCGGCGGAGGAGGTCACCAGCTCTCGGCAAACTACGCGTCAGCTCTCGGCTGCTCGACGGGGGAGCTCGGCAGCTTGCTCTCGGAAGGCCGTGCGTCAGCTCTCGGCTACTCGACGGGGGAGTTCGGCGGAGGAGCTCACCAGCTCTCGGCAGGCTGTGCGTCAGCTCTCGGCAGCTCGTCGGGGGAGCTCGGCATCTCGGCGGAGTAGCTCACCTGCTCTCGGCAGGCCGCACGTCAGCTCTTGGCGGCTCAGTGGGGGAGATCGGCAGCTCGGAGGAGGAGCTCACCAGCTCGGCGGAGGAGCTCGGCATCTCGGCGGAGGAGCTCACCTGCTCTCGGCAGGCAGTGCGTCAGCTCTCGGCTACTCGATGGGGGAGCTCAGCATCTCGGTAGCTCGGTGGAGGAGCTCACCTTCTCTCGACAGGCCGTGCGTCAGCTCTCGGCAGCTCGACAGCTCGGAGGAGGATCTCACCAGCTCTCGGCAGGCTCTACGTCAGCTCTCGGCAGCTCGGCAGGGGAGCCCGGCAGCTCGGCAGAGGATCTCACCAGCTCTCGGCAGGCTGTGCGTCAGCTCTCGGCTACTTGACAGGGGAGCTCAGCAGCACGGCAGAGGAGCTTAGCAGGTCTCTTTGAGTGGTTCGGCTCGGTTCCTCCATGGATTATTTCGGACGATAAATACCATCAACATTCTCCTTTTGATGTGTGTCATTCTGACAGCAGCTCTGTCTCTTTTATCTTCCACCAAGTCCAGAGCATCCTGAATTAATAGCTCATTTTGTTCTTCAACAAAATTCTGAACTCGATAGGTCTCCATGCTAATCTCGGCAGGCACCACAACATCCATACCATAAACTAGGCTGAAAGGCATTTCCCCTGTGCTTTCCTTGGGATTAGTTTTGTATGCTCATAGAATTGAATTCAGCTCATCCATCCATCTCCCTCCAGCTCTCTCCATACGTGTCTTGATCCCGTGCACAAATATGCGATTGGTAACCTCGACCTAGCCGTTAGCCTGTGGATGGTAGAAAGATGTGAAGTGTTGGTCAATTTTCATCTTTGCGCACCAAGCCCTAATTCTGGCACCCATGAACTGGGTGCCATTATCTGAGACCAGAATTCTGGGGACGCCAAATATGCACACAACATTTCTCCACAAGAACTTCATGACCGCATCCTCTGTAATTTTTGTCAAGGCCTCAACTTCCACCCATTTGCTAAAATATTCAATTGCTACTATCAAAAATTTCTTTTGGGCAGGAGCCATGGGAAAGGGGACGGCCAGATCGATTCCCCACTTGGAAGACGGACAATGAGAGCTCATCGTCATGAGCTCTTCCGTGGGCTTATGTATCAACGAAGATTTATTCTGGAATTTTTTGCATGTATGCACAATATCTTCTGCCTCCTTTCGCAGTTGCGGCCAGAAGTAACCTGCTCTCAAGATCTTGCTCGATAAAGCTCTGGCGCCCATATGATTGCCACAACATCCTTTGTGGACTTCCTTAAAGAACAGGGCTCCTTCTTTTTGTCTCAAGCATCGCAAGAGGGGTTGTCCAAACCCTCTTCGGAACAGCTCTCCTTTGACCAAACAAAACCTGGCAGCCCAGGTTCGTAGTTTTACTGATTCCTTCTTATCCTCTGGCAGGTCTCCCTTATCTAGATATGCTTTTATGGGAGATCGCCAGTCATTCCCTTCCATCATCGAGCACACCTGCTCTGTCCCAAACTCTACGTCCGCTTTCAGTAGGGTAATCACCCTTTCTGGACAATCCGTAGCTCAACTAGCTACCTTTGCCAAATAATCAGCTCTTCCATTCTCTTCTCTAGGAATCTGGAGGACCGTCAAGCCCTTCATATCCCTGGAGAATTCCCTAAACTTAGCCAAATATTTCTGCATGCTCTCCTCTCTTGTCTCAAATTGTCTACTTATTAGCTTGCAGACGAGCTGGGAATCCACCTTAACGCACACCTGTTCAGTGCCCAGGTCTTTTGCCATTTGAATTCCTCTCAAAAGGGCCTCGTACTCAGCGGCGTTCTTGGATAATGCGTGATTCAAACGTATGACATACTCAGTGGACACACCTGCCGGGTCTATCAAGACGATTCCAGCCCCACAACCTTGGTTACTGACAGAGCCATTCGTGAAGATTGTCCATTCCTTCACCTCGTCAGGAGGGCAAGCCATTTCTTGCATAAAGTCAGCCAATGCCTGAGCTTTGATTGTTGTTCTGGCTTCAAACGTAACATCGAATTCGCTGAGCTCTATTATCCATTTCACCAGCCTTCCAGATGTTTCTGGCTTATCCATAATGGCTCTTACTGGCATATTGTTCCGCACGATTATGCTGTGTGAAAGGAAGTAAGGACGCAGCTTGAGAGTCGTGCCAACTAGGTATAGTATTGCTCGTTCTATTTCCACATATCTCATATCTGCATCGTGCAAGACCTTGCTCCAATAGTATACCGGCCGATGCACTTTGCCCTCTTCCCTAAGCAAACAAAGCTGACTGCTTGCTGCCCCATAGATAGATACAAGATTAAGAGCTCCCCCTGGATAGGCTTTGTATGCAAAGTCATGCTGGCCAGGTGTTCTTTTAACAATCTGAACGCTTCCTCACACTCATCACTCCATTGTAATTTTGCCTTCTTGCGCAAGGCCTGAAAAAATGGCAGGCTCTTCTTAGCCGAGCGCGAGACAAACCGACTCAAGGCGTTGATCCTTCCTGCTAAACATTGCATTTCTTTAACATTTCTTGGCGCTTTCACGTTCATAATCGCTCTAACCTTCTCAGGATTTTCTTTGATACCTTCTCTGTCACCATATATCCCAGGAATTTTCCAGCTCTTACTCTAAACATGCACATCTTGGGGTTGAGCTTCATCCTATATTTTCTCAAGGTATCGAAGGTCTCCCTCAGATCATTCACATGTGAGCTCGCCTTTACACTTTTCACTAACATATCATCCACATAGACCTCCATATTCCTCCCCAACTGGTCTTTGAACATCTTGTCCACTAATCTCTAGTATGTGGCTCCTGCGTTCTTGAGCCCGAATGGCATAACCACATAACAATATGTCCCTTTTGGGGTTATAAAGTTAACCCGCTTCTGATCTTCTTTAGCCAAACGGATCTGGTGGTATCCCTATGAGGCGTCCATCATGCTCAAGAGCTCACAACCTGAGGTAGAATCGACCAGCTGATCTATCCTTGGCAATGGATAGTGATCTTTTGGGCAGGCTTTGTTGAGGTCACGAAAATCTATGCACATCCGCCAGTCGTCTGTCTTCCGAACTAGAACTGTATTGGAAAGCCATTCCGGAAATTATATCTCCTGGATGTGCCCATCTTTCAAGAGCTTATCCACCTCTGCCTCTATGATGGCCTCCTTTTCTGGCCCAAAATTGCGTTTCTTTTGCTTGACAGGCTTTACTCCCGGACTGATGTTAGGGCGATGCTCGGTTACATCCGGATCAATCCCCACCAGGTCTTGGGGAGACCAAGCGAAAACATTCGCACTCTCTCTTAACAAGGATACCAAGTCTGTCAAGACCTCCGAGCTAAGAGTCGTTCTTACACGGAGGACACGGCTTTTGTCTCCTTGAAATACTTCGACCACCATCAATCCCTCATCTCTCTGCGCCAGACCTATCTGAGGCTGCTCTGTCCTAGCTCTTTTCTGCTGCCGCTCATCCTCATTACGTCTAATGCATTCCACATACGTCTGTCTAGATGCATATTGATCACCTCTTACCTCCCCTATTCCATCTTCCGCCAAAAATTTCATCTTCATATGATAAACCGATATCACCGCCTGGAATTGGCTAAGGGATGGTCGGCCACGGCGGTTTTTCAAAAACTGCCGTTAAATACTTTTTTACGGCGGTTTTCAAGAAAATCACCGTTAAATCCTGCATTTAACGGCGGTTTTCACAAAACCGCCGTAGAATCCTACATTCTACGATGGTTTTCTGAAAACCGCCGTAAAAACTCCCGAATTTAACGGCGGTTTCCATACAACCGACGTAAAAACCTAAACATTATAGGGCGTGTATTGTGAACAGTCGTAAGACAAACATTCTACGGCGTTTATAGTAGAACCGTCGTAGAAACTCACACTTTTTTTGGTGCACTAATACACGGCGGTTTATTAAAACTGCCGTAAAGTGTAAATTTAATTTTATTTTTATTTGGCACACGGGTTTTATCCTTTTGTTTTAACCCCAAATTCCATACGTACACTTAGCCCTATCTACTTGCACCTACGAACTTTGAAAGATCCCCAAAATTACACCTCCAAAATTTGAAAGCGGCGATGACTGAAATTGAAACCCTGCAATTCTTCGGATCTATCCTCTTCTTTTTTTCGTTCTAGAGAGAGTAACTGTGGTCGAAGAGGCGTCGGATTTTGTCCTTCCTTCCGCTGCAACTTGGGGCATCCTCTGTAACTACGTTTAAGTTTAGTCCGAAATGTCGATAGCCAATTCCTCACCAGCCGATTTACCAGGTTTTAGTGTAATTCTTTTTTTTTTCCATGAGAATTATCTGTTTCAGTTCTTAATCAAGTTATTTGTGTAGGAAACAAAGTCCGCATCTGGTGTTGCTGAATCAAAGGGGTTTTCGTTAGAAAGCTTTGGGTATGTGGAATTTTGTTTATTATTTTTGGTTTTTTTTTTGTAGGGTGAATTTCTAGTGTTTACGCATTTCATATTTAATTGGCACTTTTTCTTTAATCAGATGGTATGAGATGAATTAATCCTTTTAAGAAAATGATTTTTTGATGTAGTACTGTATTCTCAATGTGATATATATCATTTTTCTATGATGTTATTGCTCTTTTTTTTTTCCACATGCAGTCCTGGAGTGGAAAATCCCATAGGTTGCTACCATGCGGCAATACAGGTAACATTTTGAATAAAACGTGTCCTTTTGACCATGATATAATCCATAGTTATAATCACCCAATGTCTTCTTTCAACATTGCTATGAAACTGAAATTAGCCTTTTATGCATCTCGGATTATTTGGTAATGGAAAAATGTAAAGTATCTCATTATGGATGTTGAGGTTTACGGATGAGCTGGTTACCTGTTCCTGACACCTGCTGTTATTTAAATCAACTCATTTCCTTTATGTGTTCATTATATGTGTAAGAGTTGATTGTTATTGATGATCTCTTGTCAGCTTTGGTTGGGATCGAAGGACGGTATATTTCAATATGAAGAGTCCTCGGGAAGGATGATAGTGCGAACTTCCAAGTCGACGCGTCTATGGATTTGGCACTTCAGGTAAGATATCTCATTCGTTGCTTGTTTTCAGTCTAGATTGGACGAATGACTTTCACTTTCCAAATGGGCATTTTATCATTTGGTAGTCCTGGAAAWTRTGTTAACCTATTTARATTATTCTACTCAATTTCAGGAATCTMCTAAAAGAATTTTTCCTTTGTGCGAGAGCTACTTACTAATTAATCAATTTGTTGAGTCAAGGTCCCACTTCAAAAGTGGTCTTGTCAATCACGCCTTCGCAGCTGCACTTAGAACACTGCTACTTGTAGGTTCCTCTATCTCTCTCTCTGTTTTTAAAATATTCCATCCTTTATACCTTCCAAGAAAAAGAAAGACTCATATATGTTTTCTCTACTTGGTTTGAATGTGGGCCTTATTTAATGTATTTTTTTCTCGAACCGATGTAGCCTAGTTTATTTCTCTCTCATAATTCTCAGTTAGTGTGAAATATTATTACGGAAAGAGAAATAATATTCTAAGTAAATGGGCATTCTAGATTACCAAGACATGGTGGCTCAGCTTGAACATCAATTTCGTTTGGTAAAGACTTATGTTCAAGGATTATGGTTTTATTGCCAGGTTTGACTGCTAAACCTAACTTATTTGTGTTGTTTCCCTTGAAAATCAGTCTTATACCAACTTGTTTTCATCTCTTTTTACAGCCAATGATGGGGTCAATGAAAGCCTTATCTATATTGATAAAGAAAGCTTGGGCTGCTAATTTTATAGACTCTACTGTTCTTAACCTCTTGCAAAGCCAAGTATGTCACTAAAGCACCATAATTTTCTTGAAAGTTTTAGTCAGATGAAATGATATATATTTGTAGCTTACCCTGACAATCATATCTGTGTAACAATTCCAGGCCAAGGCCATGGCAGGAGACCATGTAGTGAGGTCCTTATTGGAAAAGATGTCACAATCTGCAAACCAAGCATATCTTGGAATATTAGAGAGGTATTTGCAGTTGATAATTGAGTGGTGAACCAATATAGTTTCTGTAGTAGTTTAATGATATCAGGGTGGCCATACCCATAATGATAGACAGAACTTTTAGTTTTAGCAAATAAAGAAATCAGCTTGTGATAGAAAACCAGGAAAAATACATTCAGGTTGGATAGATTCAGGTTATGGTTACAAAAATGACACTCATTAGCAAGTAATCGAAACTCACCCACTAGGCCCTAATATATAAAGTCCACATCCTTTTGCATAAATTCCTGGCGGCTAATATATTTGGCCCAAAGGAAAGTCCATCTTAATTTGGATCATGAATTTTAACTGGCATTTTTTCAATATGTCAATTGTTTACGTACTTTTTAAATTGGATCGTGTGTAAATATACGAGGGTGAAGTGGTATAAATAAAGCGGGTGGGTTGCATTGCAAAATGAGATATGTAAATAGGATTTGAAAAATGAGTTTCCGAATCGTTTTCTTTGGATTTTAATTTTTTGATGCAGTGAAAGTGTCAATAATTCTTAATTTTGTTTTCTACGTTTCTGAATCTTTACCTTGGAAGTTTGCTTGTTGAAAAAAATGGTGATTAGTGTGGATGTTCCTAGTGAGTTTGAACAAAATAATAACAATAAGAACCAAACTAATTAGCAGAATTGAAACTAATCAGCAGAAAGGAATCTGAAGCATAGAGATAGAATTAAAAAGGGGACATGGTAGTGTATGGGTAGCAAAAGGCTTACATGTTGTCCCTCCTTATGCTGGTGGTTGTAACAAACCACGACTAAACCCATTTTTGCCGCCTCCAAAATTTATCTTTGTCATCAAATTACCATTGCGTCTTGTCCCCAAATTGAACTTGCTTTATGGTATGTATGCACCTAGTCTAGTCATGAACATTACATGTGTTAAAATCAAGTTTGGAAATTCAAAAAACATACTATGCATTTGGGCAGCGTTAGCTTGGTTGCTTGCCTTCTACGAGGCACTGTAATTTATTTTAATATTAAAMTAATAAAGTTAACAAGAMTATTAGTGAATCTACTTTCACAATTAACYCTACAAAAGATAGAAYATWMTGCCTTATATTTATATTTATTAATTTACTTATTTTTTAAATAATCTGATAATTCTAATTAAGGAAAAAATAATACGTTCAGTAGGATATTGCATAATATCTTCAAAAGATGTTATTTTATGCAAATGGAAGAGCACTTATTACCCTTTTGGCTTGCCTTTCAATCGGCATTTTTTTTTGTAGTCTTATTTCATATTTTTGGTATTTCAGGCTAGATAGATTCAGGTTATGGTTAGGTTTTCTGGATATTTCTTGAAACTTGGCTGAATATTTGAGTGGAGATAGCTAGAAAACAAGATTGTGGACTCTTTTTGTAGTTTTGTATGAACTGATTTCATTGTAAGAAAAATAGTGAATATAATTTTGCTTAGTTAGAGTAATTTTGCTGTAACTGTTGTTTATGAAGTTGGATTGAGTGTCAAGGGTATTTTGTAATTATTCTAATATTTTTTTTCTCATGTTATACATTTTGCAATAGATATCAAGGAATTAGCTTGAACTCTTTATTTATTTGTTACTATCAAATTTACTGGCTGATGAATATATGTAGATGCCTACGGGCAGTCTGGCAATGATTTTTGGTTTGGTTTAGTGCTTAATTGTGTCAAATATTGGCATTTGTTATTTTTGCACAAATCAAGTAAATGTCGATTACAATTTTTTACTGTTATTTAGTTTAGCTTACACTATTTTTTGCTTGTTCAGTGCCATCTTTAGAGCCATTCAAGTACTCCAGTATAACCTCAAATCTACTGGGCCTCCAGGATGAGTTGAGCTGGTCCATCGGCCAGCATTTAAATGCTCTAGCATCGACTCCCAGTGATTACAACAATGTTGTCAATCACGATTCCTCGGCTTCTAGAAGATTATTGATCGGGCCAGGCTCGTTTTCCAATTTCCATCCTCCGATTTCTTCCGGTCAAGAGCTGTTAAGCACTACTCTGACTGATTACTCATTGGAGAGAGAAATTAAAATTGTTGAAAATGGTGTTGTTCAAGTGGAGAACGAAGAGACCAATCCGAGTTGTCCAAAGAAGAAGAGGTATATATATGTGTTTGTGTTTTAAACTGTTTCTAATTGTGAAAAATCTAGTTTTCGGTAATAGTTAGTTTTGAACTGATGCATTGGATTGGATTGCGAAGGCGTAGGTTGGAACAAGCTGGCGAGGGGGAAGGTTCTTGTAAGAGATGTAATTGCAAAAAATCAAAATGTTTGAAGCTGTAAGTTCTACTTTCCATTTAGGGATAATTACAAATACTACACAAACACCCCCCTAAGGAGAAGTTACAAATGTCAATGATGTATTTGGAATTTTGAAAAATAACTGGGTCTTTTTGTAATTAGGCTAAACCCTCGGGTAGATTTTGTTATTGTCACTTATTTATACATGTAATTTCTTTTTATGGATAATTACAGACACTAAGCTGAGATTTATCCTAATTATAAAAAAAAAACAAAATTACAAACACCCCCTTTAGGTGTTGGAAATGTCAATGAAGTATTTAAAATTTCAAAAGATAAAACTGGGGGTGTTTTTGTAATTAGGCTAAACCTCGGGGGTAGATATTATAATTATAGCTTCTTTACAGAAAACTTCATTTTCTTTTTTCAAAATAAAAAATCTCTGTTCTGAATGTAGTTACTGCGAATGCTTTGCTGCCGGTGTATACTGTGTGGAGCCGTGTGCGTGTATAGATTGCTTCTACAAGCCTATTCATGAAGACACTGTTCTTGCGACACGCAAACTGATCGAATCGAGAAACCCTCTTGTTTTCGCTCCCAAAGTGATTAGGGGCTCCGATTCTTTATCAGAAATCGGGGTCAGTAGCTGATAACTTTTCCGACTCACATTTGCTTGTTTGGAGATTATTTTTTTTAATAAGTTGGGTCAAGTGGTTGGAAAGTAGAAGATAAATCTCAAATAACTTGAGAGGTATAGGGTTCGAACCCTTGTAACCACCCTTATAAAGGGTTAACGATACCACTTGAGCTACAAGCTCGTGGTATTTATTTGAGATTATTTATTTATTTATTTATTTATTTTCGTTTCTTGGTAGGATGATTTCAGCAAAACCCCTGCTTCTGCTGTGCATAAAAGAGGGTGCAACTGCAAGAAATCGGGTTGTCTGAAGAAATATTGTGAATGTTATCAGGTTTTTTTTCTTTATTTTTTTTTCTAATTAATATTTGCTTTTCTTTAATTAGTTTGTCAACAACTTGATGTTGTTCGGTGGAACCTTGCAAACCAAGACGAGGTAAGGATTAAAAGATGTTAAGAAAAAGACCACACTAGCATTAGATACGGTTCCTTTTTGCTTCACATGTTAACTTGTATGCTTTTTTTTTTTGGTCATCACAGATTGCATGTACATCAATGAAAAGCAGCGAGGTTCATATTTACGACATTGGTTATATCTCATCCGAACCAGTTGAGGTGAGTAATTTGTCTTTTTTATATTTTATAATATCCATCTTTCACGAAGACCTATACTATTAAGTTTATCGAAATTTTTATTTTTCATTGTTTAGCTTGCATTGTTGATATACGACTTGTTTATGCAGGTGCTGAGAAAGAGACCCAACATCACTGTTCACGGGTTCAATGTTTACAAAGGCTTTTCTGACATTGCCTTTTCTTCTGATGAAAATTCGAGGTCGATAACAATAATTAGTCCGTTTGGGAATTTATTGCAAGAGGCATTCAATTCTCAATATTTTAGATATTAGGAAGGATGGAGTTTTAGATATTTTAGTTCTTAAATAGTTTATAACTCATATATTTTAGAATTTATTTTTTGAAGAGAGGGAGTGATATTTGAACTCTTTGTTGAATGGTTTTGAGTTATTCTTTTGGCTATTTTGAATTTTTGCATTTATTTAATTTTTGTGCACCTGCTTTCATTTCTTTTTTTTTTTTTACTACTTTCTAGAAGGTATTTTTTACGAACCGACGTAAAAAGTACACTAAATTAACAGCGTTTCTAAAAACCGATATAAAAAGTGCACCAATTAATGGTGTTTCTAAAACCGCCGTAAACATCGCTTTAACATCGGTTTGAAAAACCGCCGTCGAATCTGTGTATACAACGGCGATTGTAAAACCGTCGTTATAAAAGCCTGAAAACCACCGTTAATTTACCCTTTCAACGGCGGTTTTTAAAAAACCGCCGTTATTATTAACGGCGGTCGATACAAGGGCGGTTCAAAAACCGCCGTTAAACATGAAAAAAAACCGCCGTTAAAAAGCCTTTTTGCAGTAGTGGCCAAGCATGACATTATAAGAGGATGGTGCATCCACTACCAGAAAACGCACAGTTCTGGTCACCCTGTATTGTTCCTCACCCAATGTCACGAGGAGCCTGAGTGCTCCTAAAGGTTTCAAGGCTCCCCCTGCAAACCCAACTAAAGAGGTGGTAACCTCCTCCAGCTCAACGTCCAACTTCAACTGTTTAAAGCACTCAGAAAACAGAATATCAGCAGAGCTTCCTGTATCAACAAAAATTCGCCTTACGTTATAGTTGGCGATGGTAGCCGTTATAACTAAAGCATCCATGTGAGGGGCCATAATACCATTGATTAGAGTAGATTTGTCCTTATTTTTATTAGCTTTTTAGTTCGTTTTTATATTTATTTTTGGTATAAGTTGGATGATTTAAGCATGTTTCCGTAATTTTATAATTGCAGCTTATTTTACTGCATTTTGATCTTAATTGATGCAATTAGGTGGTGTTTCGTTTTTTTTCACCTTATAGCTAAGTAACCGGAAGAGTTTAGCACGTAAAAGACGAAGTTTGATGTTCAAGAATAGAAAAACAAGATTTCCGGTGAAACGAGTAGCAAACGATCGAGAAATGGAGACCGACGCTCAGTCGCGTCGATTGACGCGACCGTCGACGCACCGTCGATGCAAGCCATGTCAGTGAGTCATGACCGCTTCAGTCGATGCAACGTCGACGCTACTTGCTGAAGCGTCGATGTCGACGCACCATTGTCGACGCAGCGTCGACGCAACTTGCTGAAGCGTCGATGTCGACGCACCCCGTCGATGCACCTGCCCAGCCAATGCACACACCTGCTAACCACACCTTCCGAGCGCTGCCGACCAAGTCTGCCGAGTCCCGCTGAGCGCCACCATGCGTCAGTCGACGCTACGTCGACGCACCGTCGACGCGACGGCCCAAAATTCGGATTTTAGGGTTTCTTGCGCGCCAAGACTTGTTATATCTATATAAACCCTCATTATTTCGGGTATTAGGGAGGGATCCACATGAGAGACGATATCCTAGGGTATTTTAGCGTACAACAACAATAATTCCCCATCTTATAACAAGATTTGGAGACGAAGATACGGATCGAAGAGCGACAAGTCCGAGACTTCAATTTCGCATTCGGAACTCAATCTTCAACCAAGATCAACGTTCAAACTCCAGAATAGCTGGAGCTTTTCGTTGCTTTCCTTAGTTTCAATAAGTTTTCTAAACTCTTAGATAATTTTCTAGTTAATTGTTTAAATAAGTTCTTAGTCAATTCTAGTTTTATTTAGTTCAATCATTCTTATGCTTGGATATTGGATATTGGTTAATTTAGTTTATTTATGAGATTTAGTTTATGCTTAGTTATTGGTTCTTGGATTCGTATGATTCAATTGCTTAGCGATAGTTTGTTAAATTCATGCTTTTAGATATTATAATTAGTTCTAATCTTCTATTTCAGCCTAAAAAGTGAACCACCCGAATAATACTTGTAGAAACCAGAGCTTCCTGAACCTACACCACAAGAACAAATTAGAAAGGACCACCGGTGATTTTCCGGTGGAAACCTCTCCGATGCTTAAGTCAGTAAGCGTTTGAGGTATTTTTCATAAAGAAAGTAGGAATGCTCCCGGGAAAAATTACATACCTCTTTTAGCCTTCAGGCTGAGATATTTATAGTTTTTCCTAGTGGGGACCCCAGCCGGGATCCCAGGAGCACACGCCGCGAATCTCGGGCCGTTATGCAACAAATTCTAACAAGTGGTCCCACTTGTCTCTCCCTGGGGAGTCTGAGAAACAGGTCTTCCTCCATTCCGCGTTATCTTAGCTCTGAGATTTCAGCAAAATTCGAGGAGCCAGACTTGTACTCATCCAGCTCTCTTGCCTTTTATGTTCCTGCCTTTCAACGGATCAAATCTTGCTATAGTGAGGATGAGCTCTATTTCTTAGAGGGCTTAACAAGGTCTGCAACCCAGACCAGGCTAAACGCCAGTCCCCGAAACTTCGGCTCGGCATGATCCTCAGGCTTAGTAATCTCCTCAGGATAGCTACTTTCAGGGGGGGACACGGGCAATAATCACCTCTCCCTGATATTCCTGACGTCGGCAGGAGGGTTATTTAGATCTTTCTCTAAGACAGAGCTGCTCTAGCACTCTCTTAATGTGTCTAATTACTCTGAGTCAGAGCTACCCCAAACCAGGTCTGGCATACATATATTCCCCTATCAACTCCTCCCCCCGAACAGTTGTGGTAGATCTATAATATTCTAAGGCTCCTTCTGAAATAAATGATATCGCTTCATTTTTATGACTTCTCGTACTGGGAAATCCCGAGATATCCGCCTGCCAAACAGCCCCAATTATTGGCATTAGTGGTGTCGACCCACATTCCCCAAACGGTTGCCATACCCACACGTCTTTCCAAGTACTATACTCGGTTAGTCAGTGGCACATGCCTCCTTCCAGGACGATTAGRGCTCCAGCTCACTGCCTAGGGTACTGTTCCTCTGTCRYTATTAAATGCAAGGATCCCATCAAATCCCYCTTTTCCTRGATTTTCYTTTTCYAAAATTATCAACTTCCCTTTGTCCCTCCAAATTTCCTTTTCTACCCTACTTTTCAAATTGTATCTCTCTCAAACTCCTGAGTCCTTCTCCTCATTTATTTTCAAACTCTCTTTCATATTTTCCCAAATCTCCCCTTTTATTTTCCCGACCATTCCGGCGATTTCTGCGATTCTACTCCACTCGACTTCCTGTAGGTATCTTCAACCAGGTACTCTCTTTACCCTTCCTGGATCTTTTCAATTATGTCAACTTCTTCTACCGATTCCTCCGGGGAAACTCTCTCTGGTTCCCTGGCAAATTCCACCTCTTCAATAAACATATCTTCATCTGAGTCTCTGCCGATGGTCCCTGTTGAGAGGCCCATAATAGCTCAAGTTCCTCTTTTCCTTGATAACGTACCCTCCATAGTCAGTACTAGCACACTTAGGGATATTCATGCAACCTTCCCCATCTCCGACCGATTTTCTTTCACCAGCCCGGCGCCTGACGAGAGGGCCTTAGCGCCTCCCGCCGGTCACCTGACTTTTTATGTAGACCAATTCCACGCAGGGTTGAGCCTGCCCGTCCACCCCTTCATACTGGCCGTATCTCGGTTATACCATATCCCGGTTCAATAATTTTTACCTAACGCTTTTCGTGTCATGGCCGGATTTCACCTTGCAGCCCAATATGCCGGCCTTGTTCCTACAGCCCAACTTTTCTTTTCCTTGTTTCAAGCGAAAAGCTCTTCGGGCTTTTTCTATCTCTCTGGACGAACCGACGTCCATTTTTTAACTGGTCTTCCCTCATCCCATAAGAGATGCAAGAAGAAGTTCTTCTACGTCCAAAGCTCAAAGGACTGGGGCTTTCCCACTGAGCCCATTAGCTACCTTCATCCCCAAGTTCGCATATCCCGGAGTGACAGACCATCCCATCTGAGCGAGAAAATCGCTGTCTTGAACCAGACCCCTTTTGATCTATCCAAACTTCTCAAACCCAAAATTCTAAACTTCTTCAACTCCCAACGAGAAAATGGACCTCTGCCTTCCCACATGGGTATATGCCTAACACGGCTCATATTATTCTTCTGGTACCACATTCATATTTTCTATTTGCCTCATTCTTTTTTCTCTTCTTTTCAGTAACCATGATGCAAGCACTCCTAGAGGCGAAGGCAAAGAAAGCAACAGGGAAAAATCAGAGAAGTCCCCTGGGTGAGCCTACCAGAACTTCCTCTACCCCGGAAGACATGACCTTTGCGGCAGCTCCTTCCATCCAACCGCGAGAGCGCAACCCTCCGGAGCAGACCTCAGTAATTCCCCTCAGAATTGCTCCGCCAGAGGCAAAAAAAAGGAGTACGGGGCAAGGAGAGAGGGCTTTTCCCAAATCAGCAGCCCATACTCAGGAGGCCCAACCTCTATCTGACCCCGAGGAGGGGCAGCTACAACCTAGGAAGAGGAGGAGGGAAGAAAGGCCCAAAAGCGCCCCTGGAGGGACTCCACAAGTTCCTCCTTATCCCAACAGACCTTCTTTAACAGGTCGGTGATGAATTGTACCGGCGAGGTGGCCAGGCAATACATGATGGGGCTAGCTCCGATAGCTGATCGTAATGAGACAGAGAAACTGTCTAATCCTGCTCTGTTGGATTCATATTGTCAAGCAGAGGCGCAGGTAAGGCATCTAATGCTGGTTGTGATTCAAGTCTTTGTTGGGACTTTCACTTATTCCCTTGTCAAATTTCTTTTTATAGGCGGTGGTGCTTAGGGCTACTCTCCTAGCACGGGCTCGGGGCTCTTTACTCCAGGCGGACCTGAAGAGGGAGATTGATGGTCTGAAAAAATAGAAGCAAGAGCTACTGCCTAAAAATCACGGTCTTAGTGCTGATCTGGAGCTGCTCAAGGCAGAACTGGTAGGAACCAAGGCAGCTCTATTGGCTTCGCAGGAGTCCGATGCAAAAAAGCATGCTCAGATAATCATCCTGGAGCATGAGGCGAAAGAGATCCAGGAGAAGGTTCAAGTTGCCAGAGCTGAGGGGGAAGCTGACGGAGAGGCGAGGGGTATCACAGAGGGCGAAGCAAAGGGGAGACTTGGATTTTTAAATTCGGAAGAAGGTCTTCGTTTGATCCAACTAACCCGAGCGACCACTCACCAGGCCTTTCTGGAGTCGATGGATTTGTACCGGCTTTTGGTGTGGATGCTCATGCCAAGTGGATATCAGAGAATCCTTCCTTACCCTTCGACCGAGAAGCACCTGTCCAAGGTGCAGCCGAGCCTACTTCCTTCTCGCACGTTGCTGAAGGTGACCGGTTGCACATGCTGGATGATCTATCCTTTGCCGATCATATCCGCCAGACTTTTTGCTCTTCCAGCTCGACCTCTTCTCCTCCCCCCGATAAATCGTTGGCGATGGTTGCCACTAATTCTCCAACCTTCGCCGACCTGGGAGATTTTCAAGACTCCACCCAATTTGAGAAGAGCTTTGCTGAGGGATCCCAGACCCCAGAGCAATCATGAAGAGGTGCTGGACTAGAGCTTGTGCTTTTCGGGAAGATTTGTCTGCCTTGTCTGTATCAGTTTTAGTTTTATCGAACAGACCTGCATGTTATAGCCTGTGTGGTAGGTCTGTTTGTTATTTGTTTTTCCTGGATGTTGAATTTGTACCCGACTATTTTCTGTTTAATGACAATTAATGCTTTCGTCGTGTTGCGATTCTTGAACTTTCTAGGGTTTCCTGAATATCCGGAAACCCTAGTACTTTTTGATTCCTCTCATGTGCCTTTGATTTCAATATATATTTGTATGCATTCTTTTTTCTCATTTCATTATCCATTTGCAACATGTCTTCATCTCCTCTGATCGAAGAACTTAATACGGTGAAGAGAAAGAACATTTCCCTGGTTGTGGAGAAATTCAAGCTCTCCGACCAGCTGGCCTCTCTCAAAGAAAAAATCGGCTCTCTTTATCGCCTTTTGGAGAGGAAGAGACAGAGGAAGCGTCACTACAAAAGGGAATGGGCCGAACTCCGAAAAGTCAACCGGCAGCTGTAAGAAGAGAAGGCAGATTTGGTTGATTCAGTGAACCGCCTTATCTTTTATCTTTAGATATAGAAGATTTGAACTGGCGAAGCTCATGTCCTCGCCGAGCGATCTGACCAATATCACCGCCGTCTGCATGAGACAGAGCGAGAGCTTTGGCGCATTCGCCGAGCCTTAGCCTCCGACCGAAGGTCTTCACCCAGATAGGCGTCTGGGTTTTATCTTTATTTATTTCCTGCTATTTTATTATAATCAAAGTCGCCAACCCTCCGGGGGAAGGTGTGCAACCTGTACCATGTTCTTGGTCAGTAATATATATGAGCTTTTTGCCATTTCACGCGTCAAAGTTTCCTGAACAAGTTTTGAATCGGATCTTGTTTGCTTGTTTTCATCGCTTAAACTTTGTGTTTCATGCCAGTGCTTGAGCAATTCAACATTTACCTCATAAGATATTTTATCTCGCTGTATGGTCTAGTTGACAATCAGATCAGGCAGACCAGTACATTCGTCCTTGAGCTGTCAATCAGGTRGGGAAAATAGCGAACTTGACTTGATCCGTCCCGACTTTATCGATCAATCCGGTTGGGCGAGATCTAGGACATCCGTCCTTAGCCAATCTTGGCTTTAACAAACAATCAGGTCAGGCAAACTCTGGGACATCCTTCCTTAGCCAATCCTGGCTTGAACTGACAATCAGGTCAGGAAAATTTCAGGACGTCAGTCCTTAGCCAATCCTTGCTTGAACTGACAATAAGGTCAGGAAAATTTCAAGACGTCCATCCTTAGCCAATCCTGGCTTTATCTGGGCCTTTTTTGCGTGCCAAACTGAAATGTAGTTTCCTACCTTTTCTAAGCCCTCTGTGCGCCAAGTGAAAGTGATTTCCCGCCTTTTCCTTCCCTATATAACGGTGCCCCTTCTTGATTTATTTCCCCTACACAATGGCGTCTTCATTGTCTCCCAACATTTTTTCCACTGAGGAGCATATCTGACTGCTTCATAAGAAGGGTTGTCTTAAGGAAGAAATTTCTCAACTGCAGGAGCAGTTGCGAGAGCATACGGAGAAGATGGCCGAGAAAAAATCACAATTTCGCAATGAACGACAACGCCTTCAACAAATGATTACTGACCTGAAGAGGGAGAACGCGGAGCTGCATGTTGACTGGGACATCGCGGTGGAGGTGTTAGACCGGTTTCGTGTCCGTCTTCTGGAACATGAGGACGAGATCCAGCGGCTCCGCCAACTGCTTGCCTCTGTACCTCCATCTTGAGGCTGTTTTTTTTTTTTTTTTTTTTTTTTTATGATTTGCGCCTCTGTTAGTATTCTGGAAAGATGTCCTCTTGTATTTTTCTACTTTTGATGTAAGCTCTTTAATTATCAATTAGTATGTTCATCAATATTTTGAATGCCTCTCATTGGTTACGTCCACCATGGACTTCATTTTGTTCAACTGCAAATTTATTTAATCAAATAAACACAAAGCATTACAATTAGGTGTAAAACTTTCGTAAATTAACAACGTTCCAAACGCGAGGGACTGTCGTGCCATCCAACTCTTCTAATTTGTAAGCTCCCCCAGATAGGACCTGAATAATTCGGAAAGGTCCTTGCCACGCGGCATCCAGTTTTCCCTTAGACTTCCCTAAATCAGATCTTCTCAAAATCAGGTCTCCTACCTGGAATTGTCTTTTCACAACAGATTTGTCATACATGGCTTTTACTCGCCCTTTGACATGGGCCATCCTTATGGTAGACCTGTCCCTTTTTTCTTCGACTAAGTCCAGAGCGTCCTGCATCAAAGACTCGTTCTGCTTCTCATCGTAGTTCTGAATTCGATGAGTTTCCATGCTGATCTCTGCAGGTATCACAGCGTTCATACCATWGACRAGGKTAAAAGGCGTTTCTCCCGTGCTTTCTTTAGGGTTGGTTCTATAGGCCCATAAGACCGTGCTCAACTCATCCACCCATTTGCCCCCAGCTCTGTCCAAATGAGTTTTGATCCCCTGGACTAATATGCGATTGGTGACCTCTACCTGTCCATTAGCTTGGGGATGGTAAACAGAGGTGAAGTGCTGGTCAATTTTCATTTTCGAACACCATGCCCTGATTCTAGAGCCCATGAACTGTGTTCCATTATCTGAGACCAAAATTTTGGGGACACCGTACCTACATACCACGTTTTTCCATAGGAATTTCATAACTGCGTCTTCGGTAATTTTGGCCAAGGCCTCCGCTTCTACCCATTTACTGAAATAATCGATTGCTACTATCAAGAACTTCTTTTGAGCAGGGGCCATGGGAAAGGGACCGACCAGATCTATCCCCCATTTGGCGAATGGGCAAGGGGAGCTCATTGTCATGAGCTCCTCGGCATGCCTGTGTATAAGCTTTGAATTCTTCTGGCATTTCTCACATGCGCGCACAAAATTTTCCGCCTCCTCTCGTAGATGGGGCCAGAAGTACCCTGCTCGTAAGATCTTACTTGACAGAGCTCTGGCACCCATGTGGTTACCACAACATCCCTCATGGATTTCTCTAAGGACCATAGCTCCTTCCGTACTGCTTAAACATCTCAGAAGAGGCTGACCAAATCCTCTTCTAAATAGTTCTCCCTTATTTAAACAAAATCTAGCAGACCTGGTCTGTACCTTTGCTGCCTCTTTTTTATCATTTGGTAAGACTCCCTGTTCCAGGTATGTCTTTATGGGAGATCGCCAATCATTTTTCTCAATAATTGAGCCTACCTTCTCTGTTCCAAATTCCCCGCCCGCCTGGAGCAAGGTAATCACCTTATCTTGACAATCTAAAGCCGAACTGGCCATCTTCGCCAAGAAGTCAGCCCGTCCATTTTCCTCTCTGGGAATCTGTAGGACTGTTAGCTCTTTCATTCCCCTGGCCAGCTCTCTGAATTTAGCCAAGTATCTCTGCATATGTTCCTCCCTTTTCTCAAAATCTCCGTTAATTTGTTTATAAACAAGTTGAGAATCAACCTTGGCACATACGTGATTCGTACCCAGGTCTTTCGCCATCTGGATACCTCTTAAAAGAGCTTCGTACTCCGCAGAATTATTAGAGAATGTCGTATTTAATCGGATAGCAATCTCAGTAGACACACCCTCTGGATCGATCAGAACAATTCCTGCTCCACAGCCCTAATTACAGACAGAGCCATCCGTAAAGATCGTCCATCTCATTAATTCTTCGGGAAGGCCAGTCATTTTTTGCATGAAATCTGCCAAGGCCTGAGCTTTAACCGCCGTCCTGGTTTCAAAGCTGATATCAAATTCACTTAGCTCAACTATCCATTTGACTTGTCTTCCCGACGCCTCTGGCTTATCCATGACCGCCTTTAAAGGTAAATTCGTTCGTACAATTATACCATGCGATAGGAAATACGGTCGTAATTTCTGAGCCGTTCCTACGAGGGCCAGTACTGCCCGTTCTACCTCTACGTACCTTATTTCGGCATCATGTAAGACCTTGCTCCAGTAATAGAGTGGTCTCTGTATCTTCCCATCTTCTCGAAGTAAGACCGAACTGACTGCCTGTTGTCCTACTGATAGGTACAAAATGAGGGGTTCTCCTCGGACATGCTTTGTTAGCAAGGTCATGCTAGCCAAATGCTTCTTTAATGCGATAAATGCCTCTTCACACTCATCATTCCACTGAAATTTTGCTTTTTTCCTTAGAGCTTGAAAGAATGGTAAGCTCCTTTCTGCAGACCTGGACAAGAATCTACTTAACGCATTAATACGCCCCGCTAAACATTGCATCTCCTTCACATTCCTAGGCGCCCGCATGTCCATGATCGCTCTGAACTTCTCGGGATTTGCCTCGATACCCCTCTCCGTGACCATGTAGCCTAGGAATTTGCCAGCTCTGACCCCGAAAGCGCACTTCTTAGGATTAAGCTTCATCCTATACCATCGCAGAGTATCAAAGGTTTCCTGCAGGTCTTCCACATGTGATGTTGCTTTCACACTTTTGACCAACATATCGTCCACGTAAACTTCGATGTTTCGCCCAAGTTGATTCTTAAACATCTTATCAACCAAACGCTGATAGGTGGCTCCTGCATTTTTCAAACCGAAAGGCATCACAAAAAAGCAATACGTCCCCTTTGGGGTAATGAAACTGACCCACTTCCAATCATCCCTAGCCAGTCTGATCTGATGATACCCCTGGGATGCATCCATCATACTCAAGAGCTCACATCCAACGGTAGAATCGACAAGCTGGTCGATCCTGGGTAAGGGATAGTGATCTTTCGGGCAAGAACGATTGAGATATCTGAAGTCGATACACATGCGCCAGTCCTCCTGAGTCTTGGGAACCAAGACAGCATTAGAAAGACATTCAGGGAATTGTATTTCTTGGATGTGTTTAGACTTTAACAGGTTCTCCACCTCAACTTCTATGACGGCTTCCTTCTCAGGGCCAAAATTACGTTTCTTTTGCTTTACTGGCTTGGCGTCCAAGTTGATGTTGAGGTGATGTTCTGCCACTTCTGGGTTGATCCCTACCAGATCTTCTGGAGACCAAGCAAACACATCCGCGCTACTTCTTAATAATGCAACTAGATCTGTCAAAGTTTCCGGATTGAGGGTTGTCCCTACTCGAAGGACCCGACTCTCATCCCCTGGGACTACTTCGAACATCATCAGCCCTTCCTCTCTATTGGCCAGGTCTGTCTTTGGCGGCTCTACTCTGGCCCTTTTGCCCTGTCTCTCTTCCTCCTCATTCCTCCTGACGCACTCTACGTAAGTCTGTCGTGAGGCATACTGGTCACCCCTGACCTCTCCTACTCCGTCTTCCGTTGAAAATTTCATCTTCATATGAAAGACGGATATAACGGCCTGGAATTGGCTCAAGGATGGTCGTCCCAACATGACATTATAAGAAGAAGGTGCATCCACCACCATGAAACGCACTGTTTTTGTCACCCTGTATGGCTCTTCTCCTAACGTCACAAGGAGCCTTACCGCTCCCAAGGGTTTCAGGGCTCCCTCCGCGAACCCCACTAGGGAGGTGGTGACCTCTTCCAGCTCAACGTTCATTTTCAACTGCCTAAAGCAGTCATAAAACAAAATGTCGGCAAAACTCCCAGTATCCACGAAAATTCTACGGACATTATAATTAGCAATAGTTGCAGTAATAACCAGAGCATCCATGTGAGGAGCTAAAATACCATCGCCGTCTTCTGACCCAAAACAGATGTTAGGGGTAGAAGTCATTTGTCCCACATCTCGCGATTTTCAAACTAGGTCTTTTGCAGCTCTGACATAATTGTGTTGTGTCCGCTTGGAGTGCTCCTTAAATTCTCCTCCGATAATCATCTGGATTTCTCCATGAATGACCTGGGTCTGATCAGATCTTTTCACCTCAGTACGCATTCTATTTTGGCTGCTCCTATTCGTCAGGGTCCGATCATAATTCTTTTTACCAAACCTAGCTTCCTCTCTCCTTATCTGAACATACTCTTTTAGATGCCCAGCCTGAACTAACCTTTCCAACTCATCCTTCAGATGGGTGCACTGGTCAGTGTCATGCCCATACTCGTTGTGGAAGCGACAGAAATGATCTGATTTTTCCTTTCTGGGCCTCTGCGAATAAGACTTTGGCCACTTCAAGTCTGGATGCTTCTCGATTGCCTGCAGGATTTCTCCTTGTGGGGTTGCTAAAGGAGTGTATTTATCAAAGCGAGGCCTCCCACCAGACAGGTCTGGCCTAAGATTTTTTACAGTTCTCCTATCTTCATGATCATGTCTCTCTCTCTTCTTTTCTCCCTCATCCTTAATCTTCAAAGCTTCTTCCAGATGGATATACTTTTCCGTTCTTTCCAAGAGCTCCCCAAATTTCAGAGCTGGTTTCACCACCAACGACTGAAAGAAATCTCCTCGCCTCAAACCTTGCGCTAGAGCATTCACCAACAGCTCTTCAGACGCAGAGGGCACCTCTAATTTGGCGGTTGTAAACCTGTTGATATAAGCACAGAGGCTCTCATTCTCTTTTTGCTTTAGACTAAAAAGTTCCAGCGGCATTTTCTAATATTTCCTGCAGCTTGTGAACTGGTGTAAAAAGGCTGAGCTGAACTCATCAAAATTGTTGATAGAACTCGGCGGCAGCTGACTAAACCAGAGCTACGCTGATTTAGTAAAAGTCATCGGGAAGACCCGACACATGACAGCGTCCGAAAATTTATGCAGGGCTGCCGCGATCTCGAAGCGACTGAGATGGTCCCACGGGTCCGTGGTTCCATTGTACTCGAAGCCTAGGGAGCGGTATGAAGCTGGCACATCATCTCGCATGACTTCCTCAGTAAATGGTGTGCCCCTTCTTGCCGGAGTCATCCTACCCGCCGCCATTTTTCTCTTAAACTCCCTTACCTCCTTTTGCAGACTCTGCATCTGTTCATCCAGACCCAGATTATCCTGGCTTGAAGTCTCGCTGTCAGAAGTGGAGAAGTGCTCTTCCCCATCATGTAAGGGAGCCCGATCAGCGTGCTGTCCGCGCAATGGCTCCGTTCCCATCACTGGGACAGTCCGTGCTGGTTGTGTGTTGGAGGGCGGTGTCGCCATCTCCGCGAACTTCTTTTCTACCACCGTCTCCACGGCTTAGCCGATCAACTCCAAGAGTTTCAAAAGGAAGGATTCGTTTAATGAACCACCCGTGGCTGGCACAGATCTACCAAGCGGGGGCGGCGTAGTGCCTGGCGTGGTCCCTGTCGACGGCGCTGTCTCTCCTGGCCCCATTGCAGACGCATCTGTCGACCTGGGCATCCCCCATGGCGCGGCGAAACTAGGATTTCCACCTAGCTCACCCACCAAGTTCCGCCTTAAACCGTCTGAAGCCATGAAATAAATAGAAAATCTCACGTCTTAACTTGATCGCCTTCCCACAGACGGTGCCAATTGTTTCAGCCTAAAAAGTGAACCACCCGAATAATACTTGTAGAAAATAGAACTTCCTGAACCTACACCACAAGAACAGATTAGAAAGGACCACCGGTGATTCTCCGGTGGAAACCTCTCCGATGCGTAAGTCAGTAAGCGTTTGAGGTATTTTTCAGAAAGAAAGTAGGAATGCTCCCGGGAAAAATGACATACCTCTTTCAGCCTTCAGGGTGAGATATTTATAGTTTTTCCTAGTGGGGACCCCAGCCGGGATCCCAGGAGCACACGCCACGAATCTCGGGCCATTATGCAACAAATTCTGACAAGTGGTCCCACTTGTCTCTCCCTAGGGAGTCTGAGAAACAGGTCTTCCTCCATTCCGCGTTATCTTAGCTCTGATATTTCAGCGAAATTCGAGGAGCCAAACTTGTAGTCATCCAGCTCTCTTGCCTTTTATGTTCCTGCCTTTCAACGGATCAAATCTTGCTATAGTGAGGATGAGCTCTATTTCTTAGAGGGCTTAACAAGGTCTGCAACCCAGACCAGGCTAAACGCCGGTCCCCGAAACTTCGTCTCGGCATGATCCTCAGGCTTAGTAATCTCCTCAGGATAGCTACTTTCAGGGGGGGACACGGGCGATAATCACCTCTCCCTGATATTCCTGACGTCGGCAGGAGGGTTATTTAGATCTTTCTCTAAGACAGAGCTGCTCTAGCACTCTCTTAATGTGTCTAATTACTCTGAGTCAGAGCTGCCCCAAACCAGGTTTGGCATACATATATTGCCATATCAACTTCATAGCATTAAATTGATAATTTAGTTATTCCTCTTAGTTGATAAATTATAATAATTAGTTTAATCAGCTTTAGTTTACTGCTTAGTTTGTAATTGATAATCTAGTTTAAAGTAATTAGTTTAATTAGTTTTAGTTTAATTATTGTCTTAGTTTATAATGATGGAATCAATCTATTCAATCCCCCAAATGTATATGTATGTTATTCGTAATTGAGAAAAGCATCGAAAGGACCGAACAGTTGTTTCCTCGAGAGATACGACTCTAGTCAAACTCATCACCCTACAGTTACCTCGTACACTTGTGAGCAAACTGACGTGTTTTAAATTAATTTATTAAAAAGGGGTGCACAAAAGTTTGAGTCAAAAATTTAGCGGCGTTGCCGGGGAAGCAACGAGTAGGAATTAAGGATGTTTTTCATTTTATTTTATATTCCGTCATTATTTGTATAATTGCACTTGGTTTGGATTTTTGCCACTTGGTACATTGATGCGTTGTTGAGTGTATGCAAGGTAGACGATCACTTCGACGCGATCTTGCGCCATTCTTCGACGACATCCACCGCACACGTCCAACGAGACCGAGACCCGAACCAGTTTTCGAGAGGGATTCTTCTTTAGATACTAATTTTGTGTGTGACGAGATTCCCAAATCCATGGCCGGATGATCTAGTAATGGAAGCGGACACGATGAGTTGTTGGAAGCACTAGACAATGAGTTACCTTTCCGAAGTCATCGGGGAGAGTATGGAAGCGAGCCACGATACCTTGGAGGTCACAATCAATAACCAAACAATCAAGCCCCGCAACAACTACGACAAGGAAATAGAGGAAGGAACGCTCAACATGACGAAGAAGTGCATGAAGGTTATCCTGAAGGACCGATCCCAAGACGAGACTTTGTAGATGAATGGTTCAATGACTAAGATTACGAAGGAAATTATGAGGCTGCCTATCACCGAGAGAGAGCACCGAGATGCCCCCAAGCGCCTCGATAACGAGATTTGGAACGCCCGAATGTTGTGCTTTATAGGTCTGCAATTGTTCTTGGCCCGACTGCAAGGGAAGTAGAGATTAAACCGCATCAAATTAATTTACTTTATCGATGAAGTAGGCATATTTGTAGGTCATGGTCTAAACCGGGAGGAGATGCAAATGATTTGTTTRCCCTATAGCATGAAAGACAAGGCGAAGACATGGTTACTGTCCTTAGAACCAAGATCATTAACTGATTGGGAGATGATAAGCGAGAAGTTCCTAAATCAATACTATTCAGCACAAACAACGGGGCAAATTCGGAGGCAGATTGCTAACTTCGAACAAGTGGAGGGAGAATTATTTCATGAAACATGGAAGCATTACAAATCTCTCTTACAAGCATGCCCCCATCATAGCTATTCCCCCGAGATAATTAATCAGTTTTTCTTTGATGGCTTGTCGCCCATGGGGAAGAGCCAAGTTGAAATAGTAGGAGGAGGAGATTTTGGTGATTTAACGGCTCGCGAGGCAAAATGAGTATTGGAGAAACTGAGTGAAAAATCTAGAGAAACCAACTCTCGGCCTTGTAAATTGAGAGTTAATGAGATTTCGATCCCTGATCCTGACTTAGATGATGGCAAATTAGTCAAAGCAAAGTGCGAAGAGATATTGGAGGAGAAATTGGTAGCTTGGAAGGCCGAGCGGGCAAATAAGACCTCTTTGAAGAAGACTAATGCGATGTGTCACCAATGCGGATCCCCCGAACATTTTAGCCGATATGTGCCCATTCACTAAAGAACAACGAGGGGACGTCAACGCCATCCAGCACTATTCGAATCAACAACATTCGGGGCAGAGACCACCACACATGCAAACACCTACTACAGCTCAGTCGACTGATCAACTTTTAGTCTGGAAACAGAACCAAGTTGCCGAAACTATTCGGAAGTGAGATGGCCTCACACATGTTCAAGAGGAAATGAAGGGAGTTCGAGATGATATGAAAGAATTGAGAACGATGATGGATGAAATGGCCAAAAGCACTCTTGAAAATTCATCAGGACTAAGAAGATTGGAGTTAATGGTAGGACAATTGGCAACTGACATGGCATCATTGAAGAAGGAGAAAAATACTCTTCCAAGCCAAACGGAACAAGCCTCGGCTATTCATGTGCTGAGAAGCGGAAATGTAGTGGATAACGGCATCGAGCTAGAAAAGGAGGAAGACAAAAGGGAGGCCGAAACCCAACCACAATTAGATGCAACCAAGTCGACCGATCTAATGCATAAATCTTCAAATCCAGATATTCCGAGGCCATTGAAGAAAAAGAACTCGACAACGGCTGAAGACTCCATCGATGCACCACCAAGGAATTTGACCATTTATGATCACGTTCCCTTCCCAAGTCGCCTACGTCCGGCCAAGGAGAATAAGAGATTCATGGAGCTATATAATTTATTGAAAAATGTCAATATTAACCTCCCCCTGATAGAGGTGATAAAGACAATGCCGGCGTTTTTGAAGTTTTTCAAAGATCTAGCATCAAAGGAAAGGCGTTTGGCTACAAATCAGCCTGTAGCTTTGATAAGAGAAGTTGGAGATATGTTTAAGCAACCATTTCCACCTAAAGAGAAGGATCCCGGGAGTTTTTGCATAACTATTTCTCTTGGGAATGGACAAATGGCAAGAGGGATGCTCGATCTTGGCGCTAGCATAAATTTGATGCCCCACTCAATTTACAAGGAGTTTGACCTAGGACCGCTGAAACCGACCACGATGAAATTACAATTAACGGATAGAACGATAAGGGTACCTTTGGGGATTGTGGAGGATGTCTTAGTACAAGTAGACAAGCTAGTAGTGCCGGCCGACTTTGTCGTTATGGACGTTGGTGACGTACAAAGCGAGAATAGAGAGCATGCAATTTTATTAGGACGTCCGTTCATGTCTACAACGCGTATGGTGATCGATGTAAACGAGGGGAGGGTGACTATGTCCATATTGGGCGAAACGGTGACATTTTCACTTCAAGATTTTCACAAGAATCCTGCGTTGTTTGTTAAGAAGGTTTGTTCTACTATTGATTTAGTAGATTCTTGCGCAAATGAGCTCTTGAGCATCGACACGATTGAAGAGTTTGATAATGTAGGGGCATTTGAGGATGGATTGCCCATGAAGTTTAACGTGCCTGAAAACGAGCCAAAGGTGGAGTTGAGACCACAACGAGATCGTTCGAGGTTTGCGCCAAGAGAAGAGACGAAGCCACTGAATAATCATTCAAGATGTGTTTCCCTCGACCCCTACAAGAATTTTAAACGTACGAAGAAAAAGGGCGAGGCTAATAGAAAGGATTGGACAAAGAAGAAGTCGAACGGAGTTTTTAACGAGAAGTTCAAGGTTGGTCAATTAGTGTTATATAATTCCGATCGTAAGTTTGATCCAACCAAGTTTGAAGTCGTATGGAGTGGACAATTTTTAATAAAAGAGATGGATGAGTATGGAGTCGCCACTATTTACGATGAGAGTGCAAACACAGGATTCCAAGTCCACAAGCATCGACTTACGCCTTATTACGAGATATATAAGAAGAATAGTGATCGTACCAAGAAGGAGTTCGTGGACCCACCACGAGCTAGAAGTTGATCAAGTAATTGCGTCGAGCATATGACGTTAAATGTTGCGCTTCTTGGGAGGCAATCCAAGCGTTAGATAGTTTTTGTTTTATTTTCTTTATTTTCTTTCTGTGTTTTTATATTGTGTTAATTGCCGTGGTACGTTTATGTGTGTGTTGATGTGCAGAAAATATGATAAATCGCTTATTCTGGACAACGGTTATATAGCGGAAGCTCGCTACCGCAAGGCCTTACCGCTAGTTCCACTCGAGGCGTTAACGATGACGATCAACAACTGAACCTACCGCTTAACGCAGCAATCATGGATTACGAT
>BMAC01000820.1:193913-216023 GCA_014905375.1 Phtheirospermum japonicum | reverse complement strand
CCTTGTGCTTATCCTTATTATTATAGTGATAGTATCAACATAGGCTCGCTATCGTCAAGCATTGCTCGTATTACTCTTAATCAAATGCAAGCCAAATCGATGACTTCCTCTCAAAGGGAATTTTGGAGGGTGTTCGCTCAATTCGCTCAAGTGTTATAGGACGTGTTTACGCTCAAGTCGGTCGATACATGC
This sequence comes from Phtheirospermum japonicum, assembly GCA_014905375.1. Lineage (NCBI taxonomy): Eukaryota > Viridiplantae > Streptophyta > Magnoliopsida > Lamiales > Orobanchaceae > Phtheirospermum > Phtheirospermum japonicum. The sequence goes on along the minus strand of BMAC01000820.1, from coordinate 215,831 downwards.
ACCTTGTCAAGATTTCACAAATCGGACGCTCAAAATTGCTCATAGTACATGACCAAACAAGAATCGAAAGAGGTCTTTATTTTTGGGTTGTAATGTTGGCTCTTTGGTAAGGTATGTAATTTTTGGATATAGTGGCTAACACACGATCAAACGCGATCAATAACACACAAAATCCTAATTTATAAAACCCGAAGCTTACGATCGCTTCACCTTTCCCAATTTACCAAACTTTTCATTCGAAACCCTTTCGTACACTCACTTTCCCGACTTTTATTTTCACAACACTTAGAAGCTTTTTGAATTTGCTTCTTTTTACTAAACTTAGCCTTTTTGAATTAGGCTTTATACTTGAACGCACGCTTTATCACTTTTCGTGATTTGTGTTGGAGTATTATTCTTTTTTTTTTCTTTTTCTTTTCTTTTTTTTTTGTGTATAAGCAACTCAAAACCCAAAACTCACAATAAGTTTCCCACACATCTCTTGTCAACTAACAACGCACTCTCTCACCTCACCAACACGAAGATACAAGAGCTAAAATCGAGCTCGGCTAACAAGAAACGGGATAAAGGCTGAAGGGGGCTCATTTGGGATTTTTAAAGTAGTTTAAATATATGGATATGGCCGGAACAAGGGTGATATATGTGCCTCGAGGTCGTTTTCGAATTAAATCATGTACGAGCAAAATCAAACCTCCTCAATGCAATTTCCATAAAAATGCAAGCAAGCCGATAAATCACACAAGCCTACTCACTAATTTGAACCGAATTTGGGAGCAAAATCAAAAGAGCTTTTAGAGTTTTGCAGTCTTTTCACGAGAAAATGTTGATTATATATATATAGGCGGGTTTGGACGAAGAACAAAAATTCAACCCTTTACACAAGAGGCCATAAACATGCAAAAACCCGACAAGTAAACTATTCAAACTTCCAAGCACGTGGAGTTGTTCAACAATGTAATAACGACTCAAAAGACACAAAAATTGACTCAACCATATAAATGCGCAAATAGTAAGCGTCACTTCGCCAAGAATGCGTCACTTCGCCAAGGCTCGAGTTAAGAACAACAAAACATGCTTTTCGACACTCGGACCCTAACCACCTACTCACCCCACACTTAAAACATGCATTACCCGCATTTTAATGAAAATCAAGTAAAAGGAGGGTGAATAGAAACTTCCTCAACCGAGCGAGTTGTGGTCGAGCTCGGTGGGGTCCACCTAAGAATCTAAGCAATCCGAGTGAACATCGAGCATGGCTAGTATCTCTCGGATTCATGAACATTACCACTTTTACCAATCGTCCATGGTCTTCGTCGGAAAACAAAACCTAGAAAAGAAAATCACACAAACTCAAAAACACAAGGAAATATGTACATGAACTTCAACGAAATATTTTTTTTTGCTTGTTTTTCAATTTTTCAATTTTTTTAGATTTTTGAATTTTTTAATGTTTTTGGATTTTTCAATAAAAGAAAGAAAGAAATGGAAAGAACTTGGGTTGCCTCCCAAGAAGCGCTTGTTTTACGTCACTAGCTTGACATGCTCCCTTTTTGATCAAGGCGGAAAGATCACGGGAGGGTCCATCAAAACGATCTCCTCGTTATCGGGAGGAATTGTGGTCTTGAAGTGGCCCGACACTTCATCTAAGATCCAATAGAAATATTGAGCGGCTAGTGTTCTAATCAGGCAAGTAGGCGTCGTCGTGGGTAGATTCTCGAGTGGAATTGTTGTTTTGAAGTGACCCGATGACTCATCCCAAAAACGAAAGGAGTAATGGCCGGCTATCTTCTCCAACATGCGGTCGGGCGATGGGGAAGGGAAATGATCGCTTTTGAAATCCGCATTTAACCTCTTAGAATCGATCAACATCCTCCATCTCGTCGTAGCCCTCGTGGCCAATAACTTTCCCTTTTCCTCTTCAAAAACTAGCAAGCCGCTCGTCTTTGGTACCAAGTCAATGGGCTTCACCCACTCGCTTTTAGAAATAACAAACATCAAGCCCTCCAATAACAACCTCCTCATCCCGGCTGTCACCATATCTCCAAGACTCAAATTCAAAGCGCTAACTCCCTCAAACACTCCCGGTATCCAATCAATAGAACTTTTAAGAACATCAACCCCTTTAACCATCCTCTCATCCTTTTCTTCTCGGTGGGGGTTTGCAAGGATAATAATCGACTCGCTCTCCTCATCCTCCTCAAGATAATCGTCAATTATTTCAAGCTCATCACCAACAACCTCCACCCCAAGTGAATCTTCAATTTCTCCAATCATATCATCAACTACCCCCACCTCCCCCTCTAAAAAGTCATCGTTGCCCTCAACGACACATCGAGAATCATCTCCACACAACGCGGGGTCAAGTAGAGGCAAAACGGGCTCATCAAGAAGAACAAGGGGCTCATCCTCACAACATCCCTCTACCTCGACAATCGGGCTAACCTCCTCCTCATTGGTCTTTTCCTCCATATAAGCTCGCTCTATTATACCTTCTATCATGTCCATATAAATCCGATCGATAATAGAATCTTTTGAAAGAGAAGGCAAAGTGAGGTCCACGGGGGTGGAATGAAGAGGAGGAAGAACACTCGGATTTGAAAGCACATCATCTTCCGACGGAGAGACGACCGTAATGTCAACTACCACACACTTATCAAGGAACGGGACCGGAAGAGTGGGCGAAGGTAGTGGGTCTACGGGATAAGTAACAAGAGGATCATGAGGCGGCGGTGGAGTAGGACAACCGGGTCCTGCACAAGGAGGAGTCGGTCCCGGGCTAGACATTTAAGCGATTTGAGCCTTCAATGCCGCAATTTTCGTAACCAACTCAAACTCCTTGGATGATAGGGGTGGAAACACCTCATGTGTAGGTGGAGGAGATTGTGGCTCTTCAAGAGGAAACCCCCCCACAAAGGATCTACTAAACTCTCTCATAGTGCGGACGGGGGGTGCATCGGAGATAAAACCTCCAAAGCGATCATAGGCCTCGAGAGCTTGGGATTTAGTAGTGGCACCACTTGGGGCTTGATTGAAATTGGAAGAACGAGAATTGCCATACGAGCCGGGACTCTCAAAGCCACCATTATATATATTCGGATAGGGAGTGGGAGCACTATAGCCACCATAAGAAGTGTAATTCGGATTTTGGTTACCAACGATCCCATTTGGATTAACAAAGCCCCCGTTATACATGCTCGGGATTTGAGGAGTAGGGGCTCCTTAACCTCCATACGAACCGTTTAAACCCAAGAAGCCGCTCGACCCAACATGGTTTGCACCATGCCCTCCCATGTTGGGTTGACCATAGCCGAATCCACAATTGGCGACGTGGTTTGCACCATGCCCTCCCACGTTGCCAAATCCATTATACATCTCATTCCCAACATGGTTTGCACCATGCCCTCCCATGTTGGGAGTGTATCCACCATAGTTATAAGAGCCTTGCATACTAAACAAAAACGTCAAATAACAAAGAAGCTAAAAACACAATGAAACTACAACCAAATCGAAAGCCTTAACCAAGCCGAGTCGCAACGGCGCCATTTTGTTAGTATAGTTTTCTGTGGTTTTTTAAATTAAAGGTTCATTTGGGTTGGTATTATCGGAGATCGATTCGATTGTGAGTTTCAATGCGTTTCAAGTTTTGAAAAATAGAAAGAAAATTCAATGAGTTTCAATGCGTTTCAATGTCGTTGTAGTATAGTGGTGAATATTCCCGCCTGTCACGCAGGTGACCCGGGTTCGATCCCCGGCAACGGCGCCATTTTGTTAGTAGAGTTTTCGTGGTGTTGAAATATATCAACGGGTTCTTGGCTTGGTATTATCGGAATTTGATTCAATTGAAAGATTCAATGTGTTTCAAGCTTGAAAAATAAAGAGAAAATGAAAATAAAGCAATTAAAATATCTAACTATCCTAAAATTGAAAGTGCAAGTTGGTAGAATGCCTCGTCGTATGCCTCAAATTGAATAAGCAAAGCAATAATGAAAATAAGCAAGAAAATGCAATGTTTCACCGAGTACAAGCATGCAAGCACAAGGTACAACTATGCATAAAATCCTAAATAATGCAAATTAGAAAAAATTGAAAGCATGGATGTAAAGAGCAATAAAATTTGACTTGAAAGTTTAAAACTTTAAGGAAAATAACAAGCAACAAAGAGTAGATCTAGGATTTAAGCATGAAACAAGGCATAAAAATAAGATTTAAAATAAAGCATATGAAAAACTTAAAATCATGACGATCCAAGAGCCGATCTATGATCTAGATGTGTCACTTATCTAGATTCCATAGCCAATTCATATGTTTCATCATGAATTAAAGGTGCTAAGACTAAAAGCATAACATGAAGAACAAGCATGAAAATGAAGAACAGGGCATGGAATTAAAGCATAAAACATGAAATTGAAAGGAAACTTACTTGAATTAAGAAATGAAACAAAGCTTGAATGTAAATTGCATCAAAAGTAACAATCCAAAGGAGTATTTGGATTCTTCTTAGGCTTACAAACCAAAGGCCAAGCATGAAAGTAAATCTAAACTTAGAAAAAAAATTACATCAAAGCTTGAAATTGAATCTAAAACCTAAGGGAGAGAAATTAGATCTTAAAAAAACTAGAGAGAGTATTTTTAATCCCAAACCCATGCTTGGGGTTGGGAGAAAAAATGAGAGGTGTCTTCCAAAATGAAAGAAGTCTACTATTTATATTACATTTAATTGGGTTTAAATGGGCCAAAATAACCTTAGAGGCTTAAAATTCCTGAGTTTGACCAAGTTTGACCCGGAGGCACCTTCCTAGACCCTTGTCTAGCTTTTTGGCACATTTTGGCTCGATATGGCTCGAGATGGCTCGACCGTGGCTCGATGTGGCTCGGCCATGGCCGAGCCTGGGCGCTGCTGGGCGCAGGTTGGCGCGCGGGTTGGCGCTGGAAGGCGACGATGGGCGAGTGCTGGCGAGGGGTGGCGAGCGCTGGCGAGAGGTTGCGCGCAGGCGCGCGAGACGTGGCGAGAGGCCGCGCACAGGCGCGCGCGGGAGCGTGCGAGTGCTGCTGGGAGATGCCGGGCGGGATGGCGCGCGCAGGTGCAAGCGGGCGCTGCCTGGAGATGCTGGGCGCGTGCGTGTGCTGCCGGGCGGGATGGCGCGAGCGGGCGCGAGCTGGCCAGTGGTGGGGCGCCGGGTGGCGCGAGAGGGCGCGAGACTAGGCCAGCATTCCAGAATGTTTGGGGCATTTTTGAGCCTCTCTTGGCCTGAATTTTGGTCCTCAATGCCTTAGCCTATAAATAGAGATTTTGAACATAAAAACCCAAGAATTTCACCAAACCTCAAGGTAATTGAACCAATTAAACATAATTAAATATAAAGTTGGCAAGAAACACGAAAAACAATAAAACAAGAAAAACGACCTAAAAACCTAACAAAAAACGACTCAAAACTACTAAAATCAATATAAACATCTATCTAAAAACACGAAAAAAAACACAATAACTACATGCAAAACAGCATGCTATAAGCTTCAATTGTACTTCAGTGGTTTGAGCTTTCAGTCGGTTTACGAGTTTTTGAGTTGAGGAATAGCCTATATTTTAAAGGCTACGTTATGAGAGTTAAGTGAGGTTTTTATTTTTGAACGAGGTGAAGCATTTTGCTTCGTGTTTAGGTTAGGTTGAGTGAGTTATTGATCATGTTTGATCATGAGTTAGCCACACGACTTATATATACCATATCCGTCCAAAAAGCCTTACGTTACAACCGCGAAGACCTTTTCCGATTCTTATTTTAGACAGCACACTTAATTTGCGATTGAAAAGAGATTGATTTTCTATGCTTACTTATTGTGCATGTAATTGTATGATTTGAGTGTATACACGTCCCAATGCAGAAAATACTTGAGTGCTTTTGAGCGTACTTATATATATTATCCTTCGTGAGGAAGCATGATTTTATTTTGAAGCGACAATGTAATAATGGTCAAGTGTTTGACGTTGCGTGGCTTGTACCTATATTTTCAAAATACGTATGTAGCATAGCACGACTCTTTGCTTGAACAAATTTTCATTCTAGTTATACTTCGAAATTATTGTTTGTTCGAGGACGAACAAACCAATAAAGCGTGGGGTAGTTGATTAGAGTAGATTTGTCCTTATTTTTATTAACTTTTTAGTTCGTTGTTATATTTGTTTTTGGTATAAGTTGGATGATTTAAGCATGATTCCGTAATTTTATAATTCCAGCTTATTTTACCGCATTTTGATCTTAATTGATGCAATTAGGTGATGTTTCATTGTTTTTTACCTTACAGCTAAGTAACCGGAAGAGTTTAGCACGTAAAAGACGAAGTTCGATGTTCGAGAATAGAAGAACAAGCTTTCCGGTGAAATGAGTAGCAAACGATCGAGAAACGGAGACAAACGCTCAGTCGCGTCGACTGACGCGACCATCGACACACCGTCGACGCGAGCCATGTCAGCGAGTCATGACCGCGTCAGTCGATGCACCATCGACGCAACGTCATTGCTACTTGATGAAGCGTCGATGTCGACGCACCATTGTCGACGCAGCGTCGACGCAACTTGCTGAAGTGTCGATGTCGACGCACCCCATCGACGCACCTGCCCAGCCGACGCGCACACCTGCTGACCACACCTGCCGAGCACTACCGACCAAGTCTGCCGAGTCCCGCCGAGCGCCAGCACACGTCAGTCGATGCTACGTCGACGCGATGGCCGAGAATTCGGATTTTAGGGTTTCTTGCGCGCCAAGACTTGTTATATCTATATAAACCCTCATTATTTCGGGTTTTAGGGAGGGAGCCACCAGAGAGACGATATCCTAGGGTATTTTAGCGTACAACAACAATAATTCCACATCTTATAACAAGATTTGGAGACGAAGATCACGGATCGAAGAGCGACAAGTCCGAGACTTCAATTTCGCATTCGGAACTCAATCTTCAACCAAGATCAACGTTCAAACTCCGGAATAGCTGGAGCTTTTCGTTGCTTTCCTTAGTTTCAATAAGTTTTCTAAACTCTTAGATAATTTTCTAGTTAATTGTTTAGATAAATTCTTAGTTAATTCTAGTTTTATTTAGTTCAATCATTCTTATGCTTGGATATTGGATATTGGTTAATTTAGTTTATTTATGCGATTTAGTTTATGCTTAGTTAATGGTTCTTGGATTCGTATGATTCAATTGCTTAGCGATAGTTTCATAAATTCATGCTTTTAGATATTATAATTAGTTCTAATCTTCACAGCATTAAATTGATAATTTAGTTATTCCTCTTAGTTGATAAATTAGAATAATTAGTTTAATCAGCTTTAGTTTACTGCTTAGTTCGTAATTGATAATCTAGTTTAAAGTAATTAGTTTAATTAGTTTTAGTTTAATTATCGTCTTAGTTTATAATGATCGAAACAATCTATTGAATCCCCCAAATGTATATGTATGTTATTCGTAATTGAGAAAAGCACTGAACAGTTGTTTCCTCGAGAGCTACGACTCGAATCAAACTCATCACCCTACAGTTACCTCATACACTTGCGAGCAAACTAACGTGTTTTAAATTAATTTATTATAAAGGGGTGCATAAAAGTTTGAGTCAACCATCACCATCCTCTGAACCGAAACAGATATTCGGGGTGGACATCATTTTCCCAACTTCGCATGATTTCCGGACTGGATCTCTCACAGCTCGAATGTAGCTATGCTGCGTCCGCTTAGATTATTCTTCCAGCTGTCCACCAGTAATCATCTGGATTTCTCCATGAATGACCTGTGCTTGATTGGTCCATCTTCCCTCAGTACGACCCCTATCCTGATCTCTCTTACTCTGCTGAGACCGGTCATAGCCACTACGACCAGATCTGATTTCCTCCCTCCGCATGCGAACATATTCCTTTAGGTTCTTTCAAATGAATGCATTGGTCGGTATCATATCCATAATCACTATGGAAGCGGTAGAATCGGTCAGAACTTTCTTTCATAGGTTTCTGCGAATAGGTTTTAGGCCATTTCAGCTCTTGGTGCCTCTCTATCGCTTGTGGAATTTCACCCTGTGGCGTTGCTAGGGGGTGTATCTATCAAAACAAGGTCTCCCCCCTGAAATGTCTGTCCTGGGATTCTTCACAGAAGCCCTATCTTCTCGGTCATACTTTTCTCTTTGCTTCTCTCCTCCGTCCTTGATCTTCAAGGCCTCTTCCAGGTGAATATACTTCTCAGCTCTCTCCAAGAGCTCTCCGAACTTCAGAGATGGCTTAACAACCAGCGATTGGAAAAACTCACCCCTCCGAAGGCCTTACGCTAGAGCATTCACCAGCAGCTCTTCGGACGCAGAGGGCATCTCTAGCTTCACCGTTGTAAATTTGTTGATATAAGCACGTAGACTCTCATTCTCCTTCTACTTAAGGCTGAATAGCTCCAGTGGCATTTTCTGGTACTTCCTGCAGCTTGTGAACTGGTGCAGGAAGGCCGAGCTGAACTCATGAAAATTGCTAATAGAGCGAAGCGGCAACTGGCTAAACCACAGCTGGGCTGATTTGGTAAAGGTCATCGGAAAGACCCGGCACATAACCGCATCCGAAAATTTTTGCAGAGCTACTGCAATCTCAAATCGGCTCAGATGGTCCCATGGATCATTGCTCGTCATTTTCTTCTTGAACTCCTGCACCTCCTTCCGCAAGCTCTGCATCTGCTCAGCCAGACCTGGATTAACCTGGCTTGACATATCGCTATCCGAAGTAGAGAAATTCTCTTCCCTGTCTTAAAGAGGGGTCCGATCCATGCGCTGGCCGCGCAGTGGCTCAGTTTCCGTCGGTGGAACTGTGCGATCTGGTCACGTGCCGGACGGCGGTGTTGACATCTCTGCGAACTTCTTCTCCACAACTGTCTCCACGGCTTTACCGATGAGCTCAGACAGCTGCCTGAGGAGGACGTCATTGAATAACCCACTAGCGGCAGGCGTTGATCCGCCAGAGGGGGGCGGCACGGTGCCTGATCCTACTGCCGCCTGACGGCTCTGCCCCCACGGGCCTCACCGTGGAAGTTTCTGCTGACCGTGGCACACTCCACGGCGCGGCGGAGCTGGGAGTTCCGCCGAGCTCTCCCACCAAATTTTGTCGTAAACCGTCTGAAGCCATAGAAAAAACCCTCACGTCTTAGCTTGATCGCTTTCCCACAGACGGCGCCAATTGTTACACCCCAAAATATGACACTGCCTGAAAACTGTTATGCCTTCCCGATCTGCCCACTAACACACGTTAGAAAGGACCATTGGTGGTTTTTCGGTGGAAACCTCTCCGATGCTTAAGTCAGAAAGCGTATGAGGTATTTTCCAGGAAGCAAAGAAGGAATGCACAAAAGAATAACATACCTCCCTCAGCCTTGGGGCTGAGATATTTATAGTTTTTCCCAGTGGGGACCCTTTCCAGGATCTCGGGAACAAGGGCCGCGAATCAGGGGCCATTGAGGCAACAAATTCTGAAAAGTGGTCCCACTTGTCTTCCTCAAAGGGGGTCAGGAGGCAAGGTCTTCCCTGGGCCTGCTCTTCCCTCAATTTTGTCCAGCTCGGGACACTTATGGGAGCCAGGTCAAACCTTACCCAGGCTTGAACTGTGTTGATCTCTTTTTTCCAACCATCTGGGTCCTGGGAATCTCTACAAGGTCAGGCCAATTCTCAAACCGTGGCTATCTTTACCATCCATGCCTTCTAAGAAAGCCCGATCAATCCTTTCTTTAGGATCACGTTGACCTTACCTCCTTTTTATTATCCCAGGTCTGGTCTACAGTCCTTACTTATCCTGAGCCGATCTTCTAATGACTTTCCCAAGGATCTCTTCTAGATATCAGCTCAACGTAATCTTCTTCAGAGAGGAGATCAGGACTTGCTTTGAGAGGAAGATCTGACCAAAAGCACTCGTTACTCTGGTCCCCCCGTGCTTATCTAGCAGTTTGCCAAATCAGGTCTACCCACACCAGGTCTGACCTACTCTTGCCACATAATATGCAAAAACTCGACAAGAAAACTATTCAAACTTCAAAGTATGAGGAATTGTTCAAAAAAGTAATAAAGACACAAAAACGACTTAACCATATAAAAGCGCAAATAGTAAGCGTCACCTCGCCAAGAATGCATCACTTCGCCAAGGCTCGATTTTAGATCAACAAAACATGCTCGATAAAAATCCGGACCCTAAGCACCTACCCACCCCACACTTATACCATGCAATGCCCTCATTGCATATTAATGAGAATCAAGTAAATGGGGTGTGAATAGAAACTACCTCAACCGAGCGAGTTTGGGTCGAGCTCAGTGGGGTCCACCTAAATGCACTCTTTTATCACTTTTCTTGATTTGTGTTGGAGTATTATTATTATTATTATTATTATTATTATTATTTGTATAAGCAACTCAAAACCCAAAAACCCACAAAATACTTCCCACACATCTCTCGTCAACTAACCATAAGCTCTCCCACTTCACAAATTACGAAGATACAAGAGCTAAAAATGAGCTCGTCTAGCAAGAAATGGGATAAAGGCTCTAGGGGGCTCATTCGGATTTTTAAAGTAGCTTAAATATATGGATATGGTCAGAACAAGGGTGATATATGTGCCTCGAGGTCATTTTCAAAACCAATCATGTACGAGCAAAATCAAACCTCCTCAATGCAATTTCTGTAAAAATGCAAGCAAACCGATAAATCACACAAGGCTACTCACTAGTTTGCACCGAATTTGGGAGCAAAAATCTAAATAACTTTTAGAGCGTTGCAATATTTTCACGAGTAAAATGTCGATTATTATAAATATATAGGCGGGTTTGGACGAAGCACAAAAAATTCAACTCCTTACACAAGAGGCCATAAACATGCAAAAACTCGACAAGTGAACTATTCAAACTTCAAAGTATGAGGAATTGTTCAACAATGTAATAAAGACAAAAAAATGACACAAAAATGACCCAACCATATAATAGAGCAAATAGTAAGCGTCACTTTGCCAAGAATGCGTCACTTCGCCAAAGCTCGATTTAAGATCAACAAAACATGCTCGATAAAAACCCGGACCCTAAGGACCTACCCACCCCACACTTAAACCATACAATGCCCTCATTGCATTTTAATGAGAATCAAGTAAAAGGGGTGTGAATAGAAACTCCCTCAACTGAGCGAGTTTGGGTCGAGCTCGGTGGGGTCCACCTAAAAATCGAGCAATCCAAGTAAAACCCGAGCATGGTTAGTATCACCCGACTTCATGAACGCGACCAAGCCATCAAGTCGCCCAAGGTTGGATTCGGTAACCGAGATATATACAAGAAAATCACACGAAATTAAAACTGAAGAAAATATGTACATGACTCACGAATAAGTAAAACCCAGTGAAACAATACAATTTTTTTTATTTTTTTAAGATTTTCAAATGTTTTTTGGATTTTTCAAGAGATAGATGAGAAATAAAAGAATATAATCGAATCAAAATAAACCAAAATAAATTGCAAGTCGTCATAAAACATAATCGCCAAATAAATATAATAGAGATAAGAAAATCAATGACGTCTCCGACGTCGGGTTGGAGGTTCGCTTCCTCGTCCTCTTCTTCTTCGGCTGCTTATTCTTCATCCTTGTCCTCGTCATACTCCTCGTTCTTCTTCTTCCTCGTTCCCGGGTCATGCGGCTCTCGATCAATAAGAGGCGGCTATAGAGGGTGCGGTGTGGCTCGGTCGACTCTTGCTTGCTCCGCGTCTAGTCTATCAAATGCTTGAAACACTTGGCGTTGGAACTCGGGCCAACCCATGTAGGGGCCCGGGCCGGTGCTCGGGCCACCGAAGTTGCGGGATTGCCGCATGGCTCGTGCTCGCGTTGAAGTGCATGCCCGAACCGGTGTTCGGGACTTCGTCGGCTTCGACTCCCTTGTTGTGCCGCCTATTCAATTCGTCCTCCTCTTATTGCTCTTGGCCACGGTGGCGTGAGCGTTGGGGGTTTGTCGGCATCTTCGGCATTTTCCACCCCAACTCCATCAGCTCGATCCTCGTCATATGAGCCGCCTCTGGGTTGAACCCGAAATGATGGGCTACCAAAGTGATCATCGGCCCCATTTCGACCCGGGCTACACTCCCGCCTCTTGTCTTCGTAATTCCTCTAATCCTGGGACGGATGAATGGATAGAAAGGATATTGACGCCCGTGAACAGAACACCAAAGCACGTAGACCTCGTGAAGGGTGAGATTGGAGCTCTTGTGTTTTCCCATCACGACGTGAGCGAAAAACTTGTACACATCCAAGAGGGCCAAGTCGGTAATAGCCGAGGCTTAATATCGAGAGGTGCCTTGCCCGCCCGTGATCGATGCCCAAAATTGCATTGCAGCAAACTCCGTCGGCTGCTCGTCCCACAATTCCTCGCAATTAAACCCGAGTAACGCTTGGAGAACCTCTTGGGTGATCCGAAATCCCCGTCCTCTGATTCGAACCGTGAACTCCGAGCCCTCGCGGGCTTCGTAGGTGGTGAAGAATTCGAGCATTAACTCACGGTAGCCCGGTGCTCGGAGGGATGCGAAATACCGGGCGCCCAACGCATCTATGAAGTTGAGCACCCATGTCTCGAAGCCTTGATGGTCCCCATTTGCCACCCATGGGTCGAGGAGATTCTAGGCATGCAGTCAATCCTCTTGGGAGCAGTCGATCGATTGCGGGCAGCCCGGGCAGTCAATTGGGTAGTCGGTCGGGCAGTTGATTGGGCTTGATTTCCTCGTTTCAGCACGGATTTTTGAGCTTCAAAGCCTCAACTCAATCCTCAACAACTTAGAGCCAGTCCAATACCTCGTGCCACCTACAACATAAGAATTTGAATTGAAAACCCATGAATCGTCATCAAGAAACGCATATATCAAGTTTCAATCCTAAAATCGAGGAAATGACCAAAAAAACCTAATGGGAATGACTCAAAACGGCTATAAACAACACTAAACCCTAACTAAAAATACTAAGAAAAACACAATAATTACATGTAAAACAACACCCCGATAACACTATTTCTATCCCTAGCCAAAAGACAAGGGAAGGGTTGAGATCGAGATTTCAATTTCCTGCAGAATTCTCATTAGTTAACCAAGGCATACGCGAGAGGGCTTACCAGCCTCGGGCCGATCATTTGACCTTTTTTTTCGACCAATTCCAAGCGAGATTTCATATCCCCGTCAACCCCCTCATACTAGAAATCATTAAAATGTACAAAATCCTGGTACACGAATTCGTCCAAAACACTTTTAGGATAATCAAAGGTTATAACTTAGCCATGCGATATGATGGACTAACCCCTACGACCTAGACATTATATTCACTATTTCAGGCTAAGAGTGCTTCTTCCGGTTACTTTTACTTATGTGCTCATGCCAGCGTCCGTTTCTTAACCGGTGGTCCTTCCTCCAAAAGACTTGGAAAAAGAAATTGTTCTTTGTACACTGCTATGGCGATTGGGGCTTTCCCCCCAAGTCCATTGACCAACTCCCACCTCAAGCCCAACAATCCATGGGAGACAGGTCTCCCCGTTTGAAGAAAATTATTACAACCTTAAACAAAAATGTCTTCCATTTAACCAAACATGTAACATCCATACATCCAATGCATTTTTATTCATTTATCATCATGCATAAAAGAAATATAATTCTAGTCCCAATCTCGTCGCCATAAACGAATTCCTATTTTAGTTTTAAATAATATAAGAATTCTATTTAAACGAAATTATAGTTCGTTTTCAAATAAAATTATATTATAAACTTCTAAGAAATTAATATAATTATTTAGTAATTTATTTATTTATTTAAATTATTTTTGAGTCATGTATGAAATAATTTCAATTTCTAAAATTATTATAATTTATTTATATTATAGTTATTTTAATACTTTAAAATACTATTGGTTTGTTCACGGAATTATTTTGTTTTAAATCTAAGATCATCAATTGGATCGTTCTTTTCGGACTTCAAAAACGAACCCAATGATTAGCCCAAGTCCACTAAACCTAATCCCTAACCTTCCATAATTAAATCCTAAGTTTAGTTTATAAAGAAAAATCCAAAATTCCACTTTTTCACAACTCTGCTTGCACACGGCCGCATTAGGTAAACTACTATTGTTTTTCTGAATTTTCTCAATGAACACCAACAAGCTCAATCCCATGTTCKGGCAGCCATCYCAACCGAAACGGCTGCCYATWCCTATCATCAACKTTGCCAACATCACGATATCATCAACATCAAACGAATCCCGGCTGAAAACCCATCAAAACACACCCAAAACTCCGCCCAAAAGGACCACCGCAGCCACGTTCTTCCCGAACGTTTTCCACTTGAACGTTTTCCAGGCCCGAACAACACCGGCTGAATTTCACACCATCCATCATCGTCAAGCCACAGATGGGCTTGCCACCACGAACAACCATCCATCGTCGCAGCCACACCAGCGGCCCATGATCAGACACCACTACCACCCCAATCCCTTCCGGCGAAGCCAACCCACCACAGACACCAAGCCCAAATAGATTCCCATTCGAGTCCCAAAATCTCTACAAGTCGGGCTGTCGGCCGAGTCAAACAGCATCCGAGTCCACTCAAACCCCAACAACATTTCCAGTCAACCACTGGAGGCATCCCCACGTCGAACCACTGCAGGCCCGAACAACCAAAATCCCAGTCAGCCGCAACCGATCGGCCGATCCAAATCGCAACCCCAAACGCCAAAATAGAATCCACCGGCCGAATCGCTACCCAGCCGCAGCCAAGTTTTTCCTGTGCTCGTATCGCGATCAGAAGGAGACCGAATTCCTGAATCTCAAACAAGGAAACTTGACAGTCATTGAGTACGAGAGGAGGTTTAACCAGTTGAGCAGTTTCGCTACACACCTGGTGGACACCGATTTGAAGAAATCGTTGAGGTTCAAAAGAGGTTTGAGGGCTCAACTAGCGGGTATCTTATCAGCACAAGGCGACCTTCCTTACTCGGAGATGGTTAAAAGAGCCCAAGACGTGGAGTCAAGTCTTGGAATGGATGAGGTGAAGCCTAAACCCACAACTTCGGTGGATAAGAGATAGTGGGTAGGAGGAAGTTCCAACCAATCCAAGAAACAGAATACTGGTGACGTGAAGAGACAACAGGGGATGGACAACAAGCCCATGTGCCAAAATTGCGGTAAGAGACATTTTGGTGAGTGCCTTCTAGGGCAAGGAAAGTGTTACCGCTGCCGTCAGAGTGGGCATGAAATGCAGTTCTGTCCTGTGTATGGTCAAAGGCAACAAGGCAGTGGAGGGCCAAAGCCAGGACCAACCAATGGAGGAAATGCTCGAATGTATGCAATGGCACGCAATGAGGCTGAAGAGAATCCTGGAGTTATAACAGGTATGTTAACCGTCTGAGGAATTCCTACTTTTGTGCTTTTCGATACGGGTGCTTCGCACTCTTTTGTGTCGAAAAAATTTCATAATTTAACTGAAGTTAAGAGCACTATAGTAGAGGAACCCTTAGAAGTTGGTTTACCATCCGGAGACGTAATGGTCACGAACTTGATGGATAAGGGAGTGAAGATCAATGTAGGAGGAAATAATCTCGAGGCTCACTTGTATGTGATCGAAATGAGAGATTTTGACTTGATATTGGGAATGAACTGGCTCACGAAGTATCAAGCGAAGATACAATGTCGTGAAAGAGAAATAACTTTCAAACTCTCAGAAGGTGGAGAGATCAAGTTCTTTGGAGCCAAGACCAAGACGGTGCCACAAGTGATAACGGCAATGAAGGCCATGAAGTTGTTGAAGAAAGAGAGATGCCAAGGTTTCCTGGTGATTTTGGTGAGCAATCCAGCGGTCGAGGTGACACCGCACGAAGTGCCCATCGTTCGAGATTTTAAGGACGTCTTTCCGAAAGAGTTACCAGGATTACCGCCCAGTCGTCAAGTCGAGTTCACAATTGATTTGACACCAGGGGCAGCGCCTATCTCAAAGGCACCTTACAGGATGGCACCGAAGGAACTTCAAGAACTAAATGCACAAATCCAAGAGTTATTGGATTTAGGTTTTGTACGACCGAGTGTTCCACCGTGGGGAGCACCGGTCCTCTTTGTTAAGAAGAAAGATGGGTCAATGAGAATGTATATCGATTATAGAGAGCTTAATTGACTCACAATAAAGAACAAGTATCCGTTACCTCGTATTGAAGACTTATTCGATCAACTGAAAGGAGCAAGTGTCTTCTCTAACATCGACTTAAGGTCGGGGTATCATCAGTTGAAGATCAAAGAGATTGACATTCTGAAAACTACTTTTAGAACGAGATATGGACACTATGAGTTTGTTGTGATGCCTTTCGGGCTAAGCAATGCTCCAGTAGTATTCATGGATTTGATGAATAGGGTTTTCCACCCCTACTTGGATAAGTTCGTCATAGTCTTCATCGACGACATCTTGATCTTTTAGAAGAATCAAGAAGAGCACGAAGAGCACTTACGAATAGTGTTGGGAACACTTCACAAGGAGAAGTTGTATGCGAAATTCAGTAAGTGCGAGTTTTGGATGGACCGAGTAGTGTTCCTTGGTCAAATCCTCACTGCTCAAGGGATAGAAGTGGATCCATCTAAGGTTGAAGCGATAAATGGATGGGTCACCCCCACGAATGCGAGTGAAGTTCGCAGTTTTCTGGGTCTAGCAGGCTACTATCGAAGATTTATCGAAGGATTTTCTAAGATAGTTGTGCCGATGACTCGACTTACAAGGAAAGGGGAAAAGTTTGTTTGGAGCACGAAGTGCGAGGAGAGTTTTCAAGAGTTGAAGAAAAGGCTCACTTCCACACCCGTCTTGATAATTCCCGACCCAACGAAGGACTTCGTTAATTATAGCGATGCGTCGAACAAGGTTTGGGTTGTGTCTTGATGCAACATGGGAAAGTAGTTGCTTATGCGTCACGACAACTCAAAACCCATGAGATGAACTACCCTACGCATGATTTGGGACTCGCGGCCGTAGTCCATGCTTTGAAGATCTGGAGACACTATTTGTGTGGAGGCAAGTGTGAGATTTTCACCGACCATAAGAGCTTGAAGTATTTGTTCACTCYGAAGGAGTTGAATATGCGTCAAAGAAGATGGTTGGAGTTGGTTAAAGACTATGACTGTACCATTAGCTACCATCCAGGGAAGGCYAATGTGGTAGCTGATGCTTTGAGTCGTAAAGGAGGACGGATGAGTTTACCGTCCGAACAAGATAAATTGGTTGAGGAGTTCGCCAAGATGAAGATCGAAATGGTGATACCTCCAAAGAACACGAAGGTGATCTTAGCATCCTTAGTGGTGCAACAACCTTTGAGAGAAAGGATCAAGGAAACTCAAACTCGAGATGGTTTCATAAGCAAGATAAAGGAGAAAGTGCGGAAAGGAACCATCAAAGGTTTTGTTTTAGCAGACGATGGAGCTTTGTTTTACGAAGGGAGGATTTGTGTTCCAAAAGACGAGGGTCTAAGGAAAGAAATTCTGGAAGAAGCCTATTCTACTCCTTAGACTGCACATCCTGGCGGTACCAAGATGTACAAGGACTTAAAGACAGTGTTTTGGTGGAGGAGCATGAAGAGAGACATTGCCACTTTTGTGGGAAAGTGTCTAGTTTGTCAGCGAGTCAAGGCTGAACACCAACGACCATCAGGTTTGCTAAAACCACTAGAGATTACTGAATGGAAGTGGGAGCATATCTCGATGGATTTCGTAGTAGGTTTACCGCCATCGACGAGAGGTAACAAAGCGGTATGGGTGATAGTAGATCGTTTAACCAAGTCGGCTCACCTTTTACCGGTCAAGATGACCTTCAACATGGAACAATATGCCCAAATCTATATTCGAGAAATTGTTAAGTTGCACGGAGTACCGGTCTCAATTATGTCGGACAGGGACACGAGGTTCACTTTGAACTTTTGGAAGAGCTTGCAAAGTGCTTTGGGCACTAAATTGAAGTTCAGTACGGCTTATCACCCACAAACAGACGGTCAAACTAAAAAGACTAACCAGGTCATGGAGGATATGCTAAGAACTTGCATACTTGACTTGGGAAGTCAATGGGAAGGCTTATTACCATTGGTCGAATTTGCTTACAACAACAGTTACCAATCTACCATTGGTATGGCTCCATACGAGGCTTTGTATGGAAGAAAGTGTAGATCTCCTTTGTACTGGGATGAAGTAGGGGAGAGAAAGATTTTGGGCCCCGAACTGGTACAAGAGACGGTTAAACACATCGCCACGATCCGAGATCGAATTAGGACTGCGCAGGATTGACAAAAATCTTATGCGGACCGTCGAAGAAAAGATCTGCATTTTGAAGTAGGCGATAAGGTGTTTCTGAAAGTAGCACCGGTCCGAGGTGTAGTGAGGTTTGGTCAAAGGGGGAAGTTGAAGCCAAGGTACATAGGGCCGTTTGAGATTCTCAGGAGAATCGGGGAGTTGGCTTACGAGCTTGCACTACCACCTAGTTTGTCGAGCATTCACAACGTCTTCCATGTGTCGATGCTAAGAAAGTATGTCTACGATCCACACCACATCGTAAGTTACGCAGAGCTGGAGGTTAATAAGGATTTAACTTATGAGGAAACACCGGAAGCGATTTTGGATCGTAAGATACACCAACTAAGAAATAAGGAAGTAGCATTGACAAGGTGCAATGGAGACGTCATGGGATGAACGAAGCCACTTAGGAACAGGAGGAGGAGTTCAAAGCGAAGTATCCAAACTTCGGCATTTCGGGTAAGTGCGGAATTTTGAGGACAAAATTTTTCTAAGGGGAGTAGGTTGTAACATGCATACATCCAATGTATTTTTATTTATTTATTTATTTATTTATCATCATGCATAAAAAAAATATAATTCTAGTCCCAAGCTTGTCGCCATAAACGAATTTCTATTTTAGTTTTAAATAATATAAGAATTCTATTTAAACGAAATTATAGTTCGTTTTCAAATAAAATTATATTATCAACTTCTAAGAAATTAGTATAATTATTTAGTAATTTATTTATTTATTTAAATTACTTTTGAATCGTGTATGAAATAATTTCGATTTCTAAAATTATTATAATTTATTTATATTATAGTTATTATAAATAAATTAAAGTACTATTGGGTTGTCAACGGAATTATTTAGTTTTAAATCTAAGATCGTCAATTGGATCGTTCTTTTCGGACTTCAAAAACGAGCCCAATGATTAGCCCAAGTCCACTAAACCTAAGCCCTAACCTTCCATAAATAAATCCTAAGTTTAGTTTATAAAGAAAAATCCAAAATTCCACTTTTTCACAACTCTGCTTGCACACGGCCGCATTAGGTAAACTACTATTGTTTTTCTGAATTTTCTCAATGAACACCAACAAGCTCAATCCCATGTTCCGGCAGCCATCGCAACCGAAACGGCTGCCGATTCCTATCATCAACCTTGCCAACATCACGATATCATCAACAGCAAACGAATCCCGGCTGAAAACCCATCAAAACACACCCAAAACTCCGTCCAAAAGGACCACCGCAGCCACGTTCTTTCCGAACGTTTTCCACCCGAACGTTTTCCAGGCCCGAACAACATCGGCTGAATTACACACCATCCATCATCGTCAAGCCACAGATGGGCTTGCCACCATGAACAACCATCCATCGTCGTGGCCCATGATCAGACACCACTACCACCCCAATCCCTTCCGGCGAAGCCAACCCACCACCGACACCAAGCCCAAATAGATTCCCGTTCAAGTCCCAAAATCTCTACAAGCCGGGCTATCGGCCGAGTCAAACATCATCCGAGTCCACTCAAACCCCAACCACATTTCCAGTCAACCACTGGAGACATCCCCATGTCGAACCACTGCCGGCCCGAACAACCAAAATCCCAGTCAGCTGCAACCGATCGGCCGATCCAAATCACAACCCCAAACGCCGAAATAGAAACCACCGGCCGAATCGCCACCCAGCCGCAGCCAAACCYCGGTCGATTTCCAATCGCCAACCCCACGCAGCCATCATCCCAACTGCCGAGCGGAGCGGAGCYGCGCCTGTACTTCCAGCKGACGGCGATAATCGAGGAAGGGAGGAGATCGCCATTTTTGCCCGCTGTCCGATTTTCCATTGCCCGAAATACCGACGTTTCCCCTGCCGGTGATACGCCGTCCGTTCTGTTGTCGCCATGGCCGATTTCCAATTTTTGGGAGAAAGGAAGAAGACGGCCGATTTCTGAAATCAGGAAAGAGAAACGCCGACGCCATCGCCGCATAACCTTGCCGGAAGCGCTGCGCCGACTGCTCCGGGCTGCTGTCGCCGATAGCCGAGGAAGAGGAAGGCTGGCCGACTTTTCCGATTTTTTTGGAGAAGAAAGGAAACAGACGGGTTATGAGGCTAAAGGGGCTGGGTTCCCCTTTTATTCCAACCGACTTTTCTTAAATCCCAGATTGACCCCCAGCCTTTTGCCACCTTTTCGATTGAACCCTCTGATTATCTAAGCCTTCAAATTCAGCCTTCCAGATTATAGAAACCCCAATCCAGCCCCAAAACATATTTTATAACTACACTCCAGTCCATTTTAAATTATTATTATTATTATTATTAGTATTAGTATTAGTATTATTATTATCATTAATATTGTTATTATTATTACTATTATTATTATTATTACTATTTTAAAAATGGAAAATACTAATTTAAATATACTTTCTAATTGAATAGGTGCAAGCAATAAGGGGACCTAGGATTTCAACTACGCGCATTACACTCGATTTTCCATGACATTTTTACGAGGTAGGGACCACCGACTTATCTATGTCGAATTTTACATGCTTAAATCTACGTGCTATGTATATCATGAAATTTGATGTTTATAAAATCTAATATAGACGTAGACCTAAAGTTGTCTGTGACCAAAAGTTATCATCGGGTTCATCCCAGCGTGCTATACCCAATGATTAAAACCAGGGGCCTTATGTGCCTATGTAATGCCCCAAATTCACTTTAGTCAAAATAGGATTTATATTTACGAAAAACATGATGAAACCTTGGCGTCACAATAAATGTCAAGACTTTCAAACTTTACGCAGCGGAAATAAACATAATATAAATAACCAAATCACCATCAAAGGAAATTTATAACTTAAAACCACATTTTTATATCTAGTTTAACGTTTATTTAAAACAATAAAACTAGTTTTAAAGAAAAACAAAACCAACATTTACATTTTTATTCCTCCACTCGTCTCCCATCCGATCGACATCTTCATTTGTACCTGAAAAATGTTGTTGATTTGGGATGAGCTCAACGTACTCAATAGTTACACTGACTTAACCAATGCAAAATCATACAACTCACAAATAGTACAATCGATCATAGAATTCATAGTTTTATCGTAGAAAATAAGTTGACTGCAGCTAAAACGTGCCGGGATATACCCGATGACCCTTTTCCCCGGTCACAGACACATTTGGTCTCTGGTTTTAATTCGTGGTTATAGCACGCTGGGATAAACCCAATGACCCTTTTCCCCGGTCACAGACACATTTGGTCTACGGCTATATTAGTTTTTGGAAATATAGAATTGCATGATACACATAGCACATAAATTTGAGTACATAAAATTTAACATAGGTAAGTCAGTGGTCCCTACCTCGTAAATATGTCGTGGAAAGTCGAGTGATATGCACGTAGTTGAATCCTAAGTCCCCTTAATGCTCGTCACCTAATAAATTAGAAAAATATATTTAATTAGTATTTTTCATATTTAAAATAGTAATAATAATAATAATAGTAATAATAATAATAATATTAATAATAATAATAATAATAATAATAATAATAATAATAATAATAATATATAATAATAATAATATAATAGCAATAATAATTAAAAGGACTG
>BMAC01000820.1:147168-161838 GCA_014905375.1 Phtheirospermum japonicum | reverse complement strand
AATTTGGAATATTTAAAAAGATAATGAATTCGTAACCTTGATTCGAAAGCCTGGTCATGGAATTTAAATAAAATGGTAGACATGGATGTTTTTGGTAAAGTTCTTGAAGTTGGAGGGCTGGAAATAAAATAATTTGAAAGTTCTTTGGGCTGGAAAAGATTTTTTCGTAGGTCTGGGGGTTGGATTTGAGGGTTTGGTTAAATTAGGGGCTCAATCGAACGATTTGAATACTTTCGGGGTCAATTGAAAAGGGTGGCAAAATCCTGGGGTCAATTTGCAATGTCTTGGAATGGCTGGGTATTAAAACCAAAACCCAGCCCCTCAGTCCCGTTTTTCCCCTTTCCTTCTTTCTTCCCAGTTTCTCTCCAAAGTCAGAGATCGGCCACGGCAACGGCGGTCGGAAATCGGCGAAACTGGCGCAGCACCGGCGGAGGCAGGCGAAGCGGCGCCGTCCTTCGGTGACATCAACTGCCGGCTCGATTGGTACTCGGTGGCTGTGGTGTGGAGATCGTTGGCCGATGGTGGCGATTCGGTCGGTGGTTGTGAGGCGGCCTTGAGCAGCGGAGGCGGCGGCTTAAGGGGCTGATTCCAGCGATTGGGGCTCCGACATCAAGAGGCCTTGGAAGCGGAAATTCTTCTCCTCCAACCCTTCTTCTTTGATTGACCACGACGGTGGTTCGGTGAATGCCTCCCGGTGACGGCGACTGCGTGGGGTTGGCTATTGGAAGAAAAGGAGGCATCGAGCGGAAGTGGTGAAGGGTGGCTTCAGCTTGTTCTCGTGGATTTCTCAGTTTGGTTGGGGGTAGCGATGGGTGATGCGGCCCAGACTCGGGTTTTGGTTGCTGGGTTTTCTGGAGATGATCAGTTGTCTCGTGGGTTTGTTGGCTTGTTCTCGTGGATTGGCTGACTCTGAACTTGGTTGGACAGGGGTCCGGTTGGGGCTGTGGTGGCTCGCGGCTCTGATTCTTCGATTGGGGGAATTTCTCTCCTCCGTTAATTGGCGACTGGTAATCAGACGGGAGCGTTCGGGAGGCTCCAGAGGCTGTGGCAGCGACGATTTGAAGAAGGCGGCGGCAGCACTCGAACGTGACTGGGGGTGACCGAGATTAGATGCCGATTTGTTTCAGGGGATTTGGTGGTTACGGTGGCATTGGATTCAGTGATAACCAGAAAACGGCGACTACTGTACAATCAGTGCCGAGGCCAGAATCCGACGGCTTTTAGAATCTCAATCGGGCTGCGGGTTTTGGCTTTGGGGGATTTGGTGGCTGGTCGAAAAACTCATTCGGGTTTGTGGATGGCTTGCGATTTTGGCGAGGAACTTCCAACTGAGTGGTGATTTCAGTTAACAATCGGGTTTGTGGCATCGGAAAACTCACATTTGATTTTGGAGAAACGATGATTGTGTCTTGGGAAAGATTTTTGACGATGAATTGTTTGAAAGTTTTCGGAAAAAAAAGAACTAAGCGGCCGTGTGAAACAAAAACTGAAGGTGACTTGGATTTGTTTATAAACCAAAGATGGTTTTAAATTTGGAAAGTTAGGGTTGTTGTTGGTAAAACCGGGATTTATGGTTGGGTTTTGAATTGGACTTTGGTAAAATAATATAATAAAAATAATTGTTTAAATTTGGGCTTGCCATTGGGCTTGGATTAGACTTTTGTAAAACAAGATATTGTTATTGAATTTGGGCTTTGGTAAAAATAAAATAAAATAAAAATAATGTAATTGGATTTGAATAACAGGCTTAGTGTATTTGAAACAATAGAATATAATAAAAAAAAATATATTGGGCTCAACATAATAAGAAAATAAAAACTTGGGCGTTACAATCCTACCTCCTTAAAAAAAATTTCGTCCTCGAAATTCAAAATAGTTCTTCGCACACGAGCATCTATAGTTTAACTAAACAAAATAGTTTTCATGGAACGATCATGCATAAAAACGTGGATTTGTAAAATGTCATGGAGATCATGTCTATAAAAATTCCTTCGCATAGCATAGCATAGCTATAAACATTTGCAATAGTAAAATGCCATAGTGATCATGCCCATAGAAATCTCTTCGCATAGCATAGCATCTAGCATAGTATTTGCAATAGTAATGGCTTTTGTATTTGATATTGAAAACATGCAATAGAAGAAATCTCTTTGCGTAGCATAGCATAACATTTGCAATAGTGATAATTTTTGTATTTGCTATTGAGAACACGCAATAAACTTAGGAATGTTGAAAACTTAAATTTTTTTTTTTTTTTTTTTTTTTTATTTAACATTTACAATAGCAATGGCTTTTGTATTTGATATTGAGAACATGCAATAGACTTGGAAAATTTTTTGAAAACTTTACAAAATGGTAAAATAGCATAACATTTGCAATAGTAATGACTTTTGTATTTGCTATTGAGAACATAAAATAGACTTAGAAATTTTGAAAACTTTACAAAAAGATAGAATATGCATAACATTTGCAATAGTAATGACTTTTGTGTGATTTGCTATTGAGAACATGCAATAGACTTAGAAAATTTTGAAAATTTTACAAAAAGATAAAATAGCATCATTCAATATATGACTTTAATTGCTATTGCATAATGACTTAGATTTATTTTCAGATAAATAGATCATTGCAATATATGACTGATTGCATACATGAAATAGACTAAATAAATTTTTTTTGAAAACTTTACAATAATATAAAATTTACAATAGTAATGACTTTTGTATTCGTCGTTGAAAACATTTGTAATAGTAATGACTTTTGAATTTGCTATTGAAAATATGCAATCGACGATTTTGTAAAATGTCATAGTGACCATGTCTATAGAAATCCCTTCGCATAGCATAGCAAAGCATAGTATTTGCAATAGTAATGACTTTTGTATTCGTTGTTGAAAATATTTGCAATAGTAATGACTTTTGTATTTGCTATTGAAAACATGCAATAGACTTAGAAAATTGAAAACTTAAAATATTTATGCATATACCTTGTGGAGTTGGTGCGGTATGGCGGAGGTAGATGCTTGTTGTCATAGAAGAAATATCGTAATAAAACTTTTGACTAACTCGTGAAATTTTAATTTTTTTTTTTTTTTGAAATCGAGAAACAATTTTTTTTTTAGCGAGTCTACAGAACCGTAGACCTGCTCTGATACCAGTTCTGTCACGCCCCATTTTTGAAAAATGTAAAATTTGATTTTTCATAAACAAAACTTTCAAAAACAAGGGCATGAGTTTTCAATAAATTACAATCACAACATAAATTGAGCGGAAGCGTGAATAAAACTTAAATATTTATTTGAAAATAGGAGATTCACTTAACGAATCAAAATAGTAGTACTCGACTATTCAAGGAGTTTTAAATAGAAACACAAGCCTCAATATTTATTTATAATTTGACATAAAATTAAGATACCAATTCAAAGAAAGGAAAATGAAATAGCATTGAAAATAGCATCTTCGCATCCACCGCCTCGTACCACATCCAACTCCTTAACCTGAAATGTTTGATAAAAATGGGTGTGAGCTTTCAACTCTCTCCGTGGGGATTTGTTTGTCAATACTAAACACGAATCATACAAACCATAAATGAATAGCTACAACACAATGTCAATCGTTCATATATGTTGGCCAACCATAGTTTTAGCTCGAAAGCTACTGTTGTTTACCTCGAAAGCTACTGTTGTTTTAGCCTGAAAGCTACTGTTGTTTTAGCCTGAAAGCTACTGTTGTTTTAGCCTGAAAGCTACTATGGAATGTTGCATTGAGACATAGATAATTCATATAATCGCATTTAACATAGACAAACATGGAACACGTTTGACAATGTTAAGAAGAAATCATATAAATCATAAATGAATGGCTACAACACACTGTCATTGTTTTAGCTCGAAAGCTACTATGGAATGTTGCATTGAGACATAGATAATTTTTATAATAGAATTTAATATAGACAAACATAGTTTTGAAAGAGTTTAGAATCACCCACCTTTTAATGCGTTTCGTGAAAATTGAATGTAGATGCTTGTGCTTGAAAATCCTAGTTTCGAGAACTCTTGTTTCCTACATTGAATATAATAGCTTAACTTAGAACTTGGATTTGAAAAAATTAATTTGGAATATTTGAAAAGATAATGAATTCGTAACCTTGATTCGAAATCCTGGTCATGTAATTTAAATAAAATGGTAGACATGGATGTTTTTGGTAAAGTTCTTGAAGTTGGAGGGCTGGAAATAAGATAATTTGAAAGTTCTTTGGGCTGGAAAAGAGTTTCTCGTAGTTTTGGGGGCTGGATTTGGGGGTTTGGATAAATTAGGGGCTCAATCGAATGATTTGAATACTTTCGGGGTCAATTGAAAAGGGTGGCAAAATCCTGGGGTCAATTTGCAATGTCTTGGAAATGGCTGGGTATTAAAACCAAAACCCAGACCCTCAAGGGGCCTTGGAAGCGGAAATTCTTCTCCTCCAACCCTTCTTCTTTGATTGACCACGACGGTGGTTCGGTGAATGCCTCCCGGCGACGGCGACTGCATGGGGTTGGCGATTGGAAGAAAAGGAGGCATCGAGCGGAAGTGGTGAAGGGTGGATTCAGCTTGTTCTCGTGGATTTCTTAGTTTGGTTGGGGGTAGCGATGGGTGATGCGGCCCAGACTCGGGTTTTGGTTGATGGGTTTTCTGGAGATGATCAGTTGTCTCGTGGGTTTGCTGGCTTGTTCTCGTGGATTGGCTGACTCTGAAGTTGGTTGGACAGGGGTCCGGTTGGGAATGTGGTGGCTCGCGGCTCTGATTCATCGATCGGGGGAATTTCTCTCCTCCGTTAATGGCC
Source organism: Phtheirospermum japonicum (assembly GCA_014905375.1). Taxonomy (NCBI): domain Eukaryota; kingdom Viridiplantae; phylum Streptophyta; class Magnoliopsida; order Lamiales; family Orobanchaceae; genus Phtheirospermum; species Phtheirospermum japonicum. The sequence continues at coordinate 157,014 of BMAC01000820.1, read as the reverse complement.
CAGAAAACTGAAAATCGACGAGCGGAAATTGGCGACTTGTAATCAAACGGGAGCGTTCGGGAGGCTCTAGAGGCTGTGGCAGCGACGATGTGAAGGTGGCGGCGGCATCACTCGAACGTGACTGGGGGTGACCGAGATTAGCTGCCGATTTGTTTCAGGGGATTTGGTGGTTACGGCGGCGTTGGATTCAGTGATAACCAGAAAACGGCGACTACTGTACAATCAGTGCCGAGGGCAAAATCCGGCGGCTTTTTGAATCTCAATCGGGCTGCGGGTTTGGCTTTGGGGAATTTGGTGGCTGGTCGAAAAACTCATTCGGGTTTGTGGATGGCTTGCGATTTTGGCGAGGAACTTCCTACTGAGTGGTGATTTCAGTTAACAATCGGGTTTGTGGCATCGGAAAACTCGCATTTGATTTTGGAGAAACGATGATTGTGGGTATTGCGGATCGGGTGGCACATAATTCGGACTTCCTGGGCCCCACTTAAAAAGAGGATTATCACGTTACGCGGTAAACTTCCTGGGCCCTTGATTTGAATAATTCTGGATTGCGTTAACGTCTTCATGTTGTTCAACATTGTTTGGGCACATGTCTGCTAAATGTTCGGGGGACCCGCATTGGTGACACGTTGCAGCAACCTTCCTTGAAGAAGCCTTGCTGGCCCGCTCGGCCTTCCAGGCTGCCAATTTCTCATCAAATATCTCCTCGCATTTTGCCTTGGCTAATTTGACGTCATCTAAATCGGGATCGAGGATGGATATCTCATTAACTTTTAATTTACGAGTCCTAGAGTTGGTTTGTCTGGATTTCTCTCTTTGCTTCTCCAACACTCGTCTTGCCTCTGGGGCTGTCAAATCTCCGAAATCTCCTCCTGCCGCTATCTCTACTTCTCTTTTCCCATGGTCCAACAATCCATCGAATAAAAATTCGTTAGTCATCTTCGGAGAGTAGTTGTGGTGGGGGCAAGCTTGCAAAAGCGTCTTGTAATGCTCCCACGTTTCATGAAATAGCTCTCCATCCAACTGTTCAAATGTAGCAATTTGTCTCCGAAAATGCCCCGTTGTTTGTGCTAAATAGTACTGATTTAAAAACTTCTCGCTTATCATCTCCCAGTCAGTCAACGAACCAGACTCTAAGGATAGTAGCCATGACTTTGCTTTGTCCTTCATGCTATACGGGAAACAAATCATTCGCACCACCTCTTGGTTAAGGCCATGAACCACAAATCTACCAACTTCATCAACGAAATAGGTCAAAAATGCCAAAGGGTCTTCATGGGATCCTCCGTGGAAGGTCGGGAGTAAATTAAGTTGATGTGGGTTAGTCTCCACTTCCTCTGCGGTTGGTCCAAGAACAATAGCGGACCTAAAAGGTACAACCTTTGGACGCGCCAAATTGCGCTGTCTAGGTGCACGATCTCCCCTTGGTTCTCTAACTTGGTACTGTGCTCTTTCGTAGCGGTTGTCTTATACATTTCTTTCGTAATCATTGTCGCCCTCGTATCTCCTTTCAAAATGGTCTTTTTCGTAGCCATGGTTTTTATTTGCCAACCAATCATTCACATGCCTATGATTGTTAGCATGCTCGTTATGTTGAAGAAAGTCTTCATTCCTGAATGGAATGTTCTCGATGTTGTGTTGACGATTGAGATTTTCATTCCTTTCTTCATTTTGCCTCATATTTGCCATGTTGGGTTGGTGATTGACTACGTTGTGTTGTTGGTTAACTCCTTCGTTTCTCCCCGCGTCTTGTCTCAAATTCTCTACGTTTTGCTGGTAATTAGCCCAATAAGCTCGGGGCTATGGTTGTCCTTGAATAACGATTGGTTCACTACCATACCCATTTCGAATTGGGCGTGGAGGTGATCTTGGTGAGGAATCACCATTTCGAATCGATTGTGCTCCTAATATTTTGTCGGGAACTCGGTCGCAAACAAAATAAGTAGTTGTAGAAGAAACATTCTTGGGAATAAAAAGGGGCCTTGGTCTCAGTGGGTTTGAACGATGGATGTTGTCAATTAATGGTGCAAGATCGCATTGAAATGATCGTCTACCTTGCATAAACTCAACAACAAATAAAAGTACCAAGTGGAAAAAACCCAAACCAAGTGCGAAAAGTAAAAAGAAAATAATAACTCAAAAAGAAAATAAAATGAAAAACAACTTTAATTCCTACTCGTTGTCCACGGCAACAGCGCCAAATTTCTGATCCAAACTTTTGTGCACCCCTTTTAAGATATTTAATTTAAAAACACGTAAGGTTTCTGGCAAGAGTATGAGGAACTTGTAGGGTGGTGAGTTTGACTCAAGTCGATTCTCTCGAGGACAACTATTCGGTCTCTAGATGTTTTTCTCAATTCACAAACTATCATAAAATACATGTACATTGGGGTTTTTTGAAGATTTTGAATTGATCATTATAAACTAAAGAAATATTAAAACTAAGACTAATTAAACTAATTATTTTAAAATAGATTAACAACTACGAACAATGATTTAACTATTCGAACTTAAGAACTAAGAAATAAAAATGACAAATATAAGAGCATGAATATAAGAAACTATCATGAAGCAATTGTACTATAAGAATCTAAAGACGGGAAATTAAACATAAATCAAATTGCATAAATAAACTAGTTGAATCCAATATATCTAAAGTATCAAGCATAAAATAAATCAAAACTAATTGTCTAGTTAAAGAATTAACTAAGAAATTAGCTAAGAAATTAACTAAGAGTTTAGAATACTTACCAAAACTAGTGAAAGCGGTAATAATCTCCAGCGAATCCAGAGTTTTGAATGAAATCTCGACTTGAAGTGATTCTTGGTCGTAAGGACCTTGAATCTTCAATCTTGATTTCTGTCTACGTAACAGAGTGTGTAAATGCGTTGTTCCTGTGCTCTCTAACCCTAGGTAGTCATGTGTTTTCTTTTGGTAGTGGTCTCTTTCTTAAAATAACGAAATATGAAGGGTATTTATAGATATAGCATGTCTTGGCGCACAAGAAACCCTAAAAACGCATTTATGGGCAGCCACGTCTTTGTCGCGTCGACCGACCCGTGCTGGAGCTCGGCGTCGACGCTGCCTGTGCACTCGTGTCAATTGGGCGGGGGCGTCGACTGACGCTATCATGGATCGACGCTTCAGAGAGTTGCGTCGGCTGAGTGTCGACTGTCATGGGCAAGCTCTTGCATCGACGCTCGCGTCGACTGAAGCGACTGAAGGTACATCTCCAATTTCTTGATTTTTCTGTTACTCTTTCACCAGAAAGCTCGTTCATCACTCTCGAACATCAAACTTCATCATTTACGCTCTTGAATTCTTCCGGTTACTCAGCTATAAGGTGAAAAACAACGAATAATCACCTATTCTCATCAATTACGATCAAAATACGGTAAAATAAGCTGGAAATGTAAAAAAATGAAATTAAGCTTAAACTATCCAACATATACCAAAAACAAATAGAAAAAAGAACTAAAATACTAATAAAAATAAGGACAAATCTGCGTTAATCAGTATTCGCTTTTTTATAGTCTTCAATTTTGTAAAGGAGAAATCGGCTATTGTGTTTGTGTGATGAATTTTAACCTTCCGGGTTGAACGAGACAATAACTCAAAAAAGTCCATTAATTTAGATTTTATTGCAGTTTTTTATCAACATTACCCTGCGCAAGTCCAATCCGAAACCAGCGGATTGAAGAATTTCCCGCAGGAAACGACCCATGTACAGTTATACTTGATCTATCAAGGAGATTTGGTAGTTTTCTAATATTAATTGACCGGTGGACCTTATTTTTTGTAGTTGAGATATAATCTTGATGTTTTATATGCCTTTTGCTGTTACGATTATGATAACCATGCCTGACATTGTTACGATGTTACGCTTCAATTCTCATAGAAACAAAACTGAAGAAGAATTATTTGAGAGTAATAGATAAGCTTATAATCAAAACTAATAGATTTCTTATAAACTTATGAATTATTTTCATGTATCTATAAGTATTTCATCTTTTAGGATATCTTTACAAAATAGTTAAATTTCTTAGTAAGATGTTTTGAAGAGATTTTGTTTAGGGAAAAAAGTTCAATACCTAAAAAAAATCATCAGAGTTGGCGTGTTACGTGTGGTATTTGAATAATATCCAATACATAATAATGAGTAATATAAACTAATTTGTTTCAACTAAGTAGAAAGGGTTTAAGACTTCAATTTTACATATTAATATATATATATAATATATATATATATATATATATATATATATATATATATTGTATAAGAACCCAATATATTAGCCATTGATGGTCATCTGCAAAGGCCTTGATTGAACAATATTCGTCAATTATTTCTAAACATATACAAATTTTTACTTTTTTATTTCAATATCATAATTAATAATGGCCATGCCATAAAAAAGTAACTAAAGAGGAAGGTAGGGATGAATCTGAAGTGAGTGCAATTATTTTTCATGTACATTTTGGAGTTTTGCACATGTTCAGGTATTACATAACAGAAAATGACAATGTATGTAATTGATTCATGTATTTTTACATAATATATGGATTTCAATATATAGTATTGATGTAATTTTTGAGTTCTTTGTTTTTATTTTCTATTGTGTGTGTGAATGAAATACAGGTTTGAACAGAAAATCCAAAAAAAAAAAAAAAAAAAAATAGTATCTGGGTATTAGCGATGACATGTTTTGCTAATAAGGTTGTCGTTGAAGGCTAGTAGTAGCGACGACTACGGTGTTGCTATAGAACGGGCCACACATCAAATGTGAAATCTGGTAAAAGAGTATTAGGGACATTATGTCGGCTGATACTCAAGTGACGACATACTTGTGTTTGCTTATATTAGCATTTCAAACAAGGTTGTAGTGACAAAATGTTTCAAATTTCCGTTTTTAGCGACGACGAGTGAGTATTAGCGATGACAAAGCGTTGTTGCTAAAATGCCCCCTGTAGTAGTTAAAAATTAGAACCCCTCAAATATAGGATACGATAAAAATTTATAATATAAAATAATTATTAATTTATTTATTTTTCATAAATATTAAAATGTAATAATTTTTATTTTCTATTAATCATCTACAATAATAACGAACTCATTCACAAGAATTGGCGAAACCCCAAGTAAAATGTATAAAGAAGGTATTAAAAAGTTTTAAATTAAAAATTAAAATATTTGAAAAAATGTGTCGTGGAAATTGTGCGGCATCTCTTCTTTGATGTAAATGTGAATCCATATCGTGCATGTTACTAAAATACCCACTATATCATGCATGTTACAAAGCACAGGTGACTTTGTAGTAGCTTGACCAAGTTCTTTGTAATACAGACTATTTTGTTTCAACTAAGAAGAAACAGTTTTAAGATATCAATTTTACATATTAATATAATATATATATAATATATATATATATATATATATATAATATATCACACACACACACACACATATATATATATATATATATATATATATATATATATATATGTGTGTGTGTGTATAATGTTTTTTTTATGTATTTTAATAATTATCGTATCCCAACCGACCGAATCTTATTATTTTTTTTAAAACAGAGAAGGGACTCGCGAAGGCTATAAAACAGAGAGTAAAGCACACAAGGAGAAAAAGTTTGTGCAACGGAAATCAACAAGTTCCAAATTCAAAGATGTAAAAAAAGAAACTAATTTAATCTATTTACCGAACTTTCTGCATTTGCTTCTCATAATCATCCAAATATCTTCATAATCGTCATCATCCTTGGGCTCATCCATAGTAACCACTTGTGTTATGAACCTGGCTTTTGTAGCTTCTTCACTTTGTATATTTAATTTTTGAATTTATAATCAAACGAATCATATATTTGAAATATCAATTATGATAGAGTAAGATATATAGGAGTTTTTGAACCTCTTGGCATGCCCTTATAGAATAAGATACATGAGTGTGGAGAATCTATTGGAATTAGTCTTAAGACCTCAACACAAGTTCTCAGCCTTAACATCATTGCAAAAAAATCAATTTGGGCAAACATTATACAATCTCACATTCCTCATTAAGAAAAACCATGTTTGATAACATTTTGGATAATCTCACTTATAGTTTGATACTTTGAATACAAACCAATATATAAATTCCAACATTATGAAAACGTGTAAAAAAATACATTTTATTTGTTTCAAATGGAAATCTAAATTTGTTATTGACAAAGTTTTTTAATACATTCATCGTCAAATAACACTTCGATCAAAGGGTAAACAAAAGATAAAAAGGAATTGTAAATTTGCACTCTTTAACACTTTTTTTTTAATATTATATTTACATGTGGAATAATATTATTTGAATTGTTTTATTTACATGCAAGGGTGGAGGTAGGGACCTCTGTACCCATCAAATAATGTTAAAAAACTAAAATAAACTCCACATATACAAACCTAGTGTCGGCTTACATCTTTGCTTACTCATCTTATAAATGTATTATGCTCCTCTTTGCAAGATAACTTAATTACGACATGATAAGTTAATTCATCACTTATACACTTTGATAAATTATGTTTAAATTTTTTTTAGGAATGGATCGAAGTTGGATGTATGAACTTCGAAACACTACTAAGTTTTTGATAGGAGTGAATGAATTCATTACACAATCAATTGCACATCAAAAACTTCAAGGACATAATGGGATTTTATGTCCTTGTTCAATTTGTCGTAACATGAGTAAGGTGACCGATATAAAAATAATTCTTACACATTTGTTTGATAGAGGATTCAGAGAAAACTATCACACTTTGATAAATCATGGAGAGGTTCTTGTAGGCAGTGATAACACTACTTCTCGAGGCAATTTTGAAAATTTAAAGATAAAGGCAGATGAAATTTTGAGCAAAGACATTGGACGATTTAATGAACGATAGGCAAGATAATTTTGATTATCAACCAAAATCATATGAAGATTTGTTAGATGCAGCAAATATACCCTTATACCACGGTTTAACGAACTCCAAATTATCTACGGTGTTGAAATTATTTCATTTGAAAGCAAAAAATGGTTGGACCAATGTAAGTTTCACAAAATTATTAGAAGTTCTTCAGGAAACTTATCCGGAAGGGAACACACTTTCCTCAACATGCTATGAAGCTATAAAATTAATGTGCCCTATGGGAACAGAGTTCCAAAAAATCCACGCATGCCCGAACGATTGTATCTTGTACCGTAAAGAATATGAGAATTTTGATGAATGTCCAAGATGCCATCTTTCACGGTACAAGAGGAAGGTGAATGCCGCAGGTGGAGTTGAAAATAGAAAGAGCAAAACACCATCCAAGGTCTTGTGGTATCATCGGAATTCAATTCAATTGAAGGATTCAATGTGTTTCAAGCTTTGAAAAGTGAAGGAAAAAGAAAAACAAGCAATTAACCTATCTAAACTAAACTAGAAATTGAAATTGCATGTTGGTAGGATGCCTTGTCGTATGCCTTAATATGGAAATACAAAGCGATAATGAAAATAAGCAAGAAAATGCAATGTTTCACCAAGTACAAGCATGCAAGAACAAGGTACAACTATGCATAAAATCTCAAATAATGTAAATAAGCAAAAATTGAAAGCATGAATGGATAAAGCAATGAAAATAGACGAGAAAGTTCAAAACTTTACGAGAATTAACAAGCAACAGGTAAGAGATCTAGGATTAAGCATGAAACAAAGCATGAAAATTAAATTGGAAATAAAGCATATGAAAGACTTGAGATCAAGACGATCTAAGACTCGATCTATGATCTAGATGTGTCACTCATCTAGATTCCACAGCCAATTCTTAAGATCTAACATGAATTCAAGGTGCTAAGACAAAAGGCATAAAATGAAGAACAAGCATGGAAATTAAGAACAAAGCATGGAAATAAAGCATAAAATATGAAATTGAAAGGAAACTTACTTGAATCAAGAAATTAAACAAGCTTGAATGAAATTGCATCAAAAGTAACAATCCAAAGGAGTATTTGAATTCTTCTTAGGCTTACAAACCCAAGGCCAAGCATGAAAGTAAATCTAAATCTAGAAAAGAAATTACATCAAAGCTTTTAATTGAATCTAAAACATGAGAAAAGAGAAAATTATCTAAGAGCTTGAGAGTAATTTGATCCCAAACCTGTCACGCCCCATTTTCGAAAAGTGTAAATTTTGATTTTTCATAAACAAACTTCCAAAATCAAGGGCGTGAATTTTCAATAAATCACAATCACAATAAATTTGAGCGGAAGCGTGAATAAAATTTAAACATTTATTTGAAAATAGGAGATTCACTTAAGGAATCAAAATAGTAGTACTCGACTATTCAAGGAGTTTTAAATAGAAACACAAGTCTCAATATTTATTTGTAATTTGACATAAAATTTAGATACCAATTCATAGAAATGAAAATGTAATAGCATTGAAAATAGCATCTTCGCATCCACCGCCTCATACCACATCCAACTCCTCAACCTGAAAAGTTTGATAAAAATGGGTGTGAGCTTTCAACTCGCTCAGTGGGGATTTGTTTGTCAACATTAAAGGTTGTGACGTGGCTGTGGTGCTGGTAGAGATTTGTTGGCGAAGGTGGTGGCTAGAAACCGGAGCGACGTGATTTGGCTCGGGTTTTCTTGATGGAGAGTTTAGCGACGATCGATTTTGGGCATCTGGTTCATCCGTTTGCGCTTGAGGAGGACAGTGGTTTGGTGACGGGTCTTGATTTTGGTTGTCGTGGCGTAGCAGTGGAGATGGTGGTGGTCGATGGTTGTCGTGGTTAGGAATCGGTAGCCGGTCCGGTTACGATGGCTGCCGGAAATTGGATTAATCAAATGTGTTCTTTGAAAATTTTTAGAAAAATAAACAAGAATGGGTTTTACTTGTTGCAGCCGTATGAAAATTGTAATGAATTTTGGAGGTTGTTTGGGTTTTCTTTAAAAACCAAGCATAGGACTTATTTTTGGAAAGTTAGGGTTAGGTTTAGTGGATTCAGGCTAGTCATTGGGCTCGTTTTTGAAGTCCGAAAAATAATCGACCCAATGACGACTTAAGTTTTGAATCAAATAATTTCGTGAACGACCCAAATCGACGAATTTAAATCCTTAAATCGAAATAATTTCTAAGGTGACCCAAAAGTATTATAAATTGTTAAAAAATAATATGGATAAATTATAATAATTTTAGAAATTGAAATTATTTAAAAACTAAAATCTATTAATTTGATTATAACAAGATTTAAAATAATTTGAGATCATTTACATAGATACAACTACAATATAATAGTCTTTAAAATATAATTAACAATCGCACTAGAAATTCTATTATATAGAAACTCTTAAATCAATTAAATAAATAATAGTGATTTTTAGAAGTCGAAATATATATATATATATATATATAATAATATATATATATATATATATATATATATATATAAAATTTATTTGGTAACCAAATTGTTAATTCGATTAAATAGAATTCTATGGGTTTTGAATTTGGCTTTGGTAGAAATAAAATAAAATGAAAATGATGTAATTTGATTTGAATAAAAGGCTTATTGGACTTGAAATAATAGAATTTAAATAAAAAAAAATATTGAGCTTAATATTATAAGGAAATAAAAACTTGGGCGTTACAAAACCCAAGTTAGGGTTGGGAAGTTAGTGATCTCTTTCAATGGTGCAAGGTGTGGGCTTTATATAGTTGTTTGTAGGGGCCAAAATGTCAAAAACACCATAAATTCTCGCAGCCCAAGCATTGCAGTCGATCGAATACAGAGGTGTCGATCGACTGCCTTTCGATCAACTACAAGGCAGTCGATC
>BMAC01000820.1:101861-138110 GCA_014905375.1 Phtheirospermum japonicum | reverse complement strand
CGCAAATCATACAAACCATAAATGAATAGCTACAACACACTGTCAGTCGTTCATAGATGTTGGCCAACCATAGATTTAGCTCGAAAGCTACTGTTGTTTTAGCCCGAAAGCTACTGTTATTTTAGCCCGAAAGCTACTATGGAATGTTGCAAAAAAAAATATTGAGCTTAATATTATAAGGAAATAAAAACTTGGGCGTTACAAAACCCAAGTTAGGGTTGGGAAGTTAGTGATCTCTTTCAATGGTGCAAGGTGTGGGCTTTATATAGTTGTTTGTAGGGGCCAAAATGTCAAAAACACCATAAATTCTCGCAGCCCAAGCATTGCAGTCGATCGAATACAGAGGTGTCGATCGACTGCCTTTCGATCAACTACAAGGCAGTCGATCGACTGCACTACTTGCAAGATGTTGGCTACTGTCCGACTGTCAATTTGGAGCTCTTTCAATCGTTCCGTTGTCAGTCGATCGACCACCAGTCGATCTGGCAGTCAATTTAGAGCCTTTCAGTCGATCCTGGATGCTTTCGGCTCAAATTTCTCATTTTTTGGTCCAAAATGTCTGCCGAGTGAATATAATTCTTTTAGCCACCTAAAAACAAGAATTACAACTTAAAAATCCCATAAAATAGCTCAAACACCTCACACTTTGTACACTTTAAGTCAAAAAGCAAATAAACAAGAAAATGACCTAAGAACTAGAATAAACAACTCAAAATGACTAAAAACAATGCTAAGTTCTAACTAAAAATACTAGGAAAAACACAACAATTACATGCAAAATAACTACCTCGCACTTATCGGTTTGTTCATCCTCGAACAACGAAAAGAATCGAGAACGTACATGCAATGAACATTGTGCAAAAAGATAATCCTCGTGCTTATCCTTATTAATATGATAGAATTATCAACATAAACTCYCTATCGTCAAGCATTGCTCGTATTACTCTTTCTCAAATGCAAGCCAAATCGATGACTTCCTCTCAAATGGAATTTTGAGGGTGTTCGCTCAAGTGTATATATGACGTGTTTACGCTCAAGTCAGTCAATACATGCACCTTGTCAAGATTTTACAAATTGGACGCTCAAAATTGCTCATAGTACATGACCAAACAAGAATCTAAAGAGGTCTTTATTTTGGGTTGTAATGTTGGCTCTTTCGTAATGTATGGAACATTTGGATATAGTGGCTAACACACGATCAAACGTGATCAATAACACACAAAATCCTAATTTCTAAAACCCGGAGCTTATAATCGCTTCTCCTTTCCCAATTTTCCAAACTTTCATTTGAAACCCTTTCGTATACTCACACTCTTTTCCGACTTTATTTCACAACACTTAGAAGATTTTTGAATTTGCTTCTTTTTACTAAACTTAGCCTTTAAATTAGGCTTTTCACTTGAATGCACGCTTAATCACTTTTCGTGATTGGTGTTGGAGTATTATTTTTCTTCTCCTTTTTTTTTCTTTTTTTTTATAAGCAACTCAAAACTCAAAACCGACAATCAGTTTTCCTCATGTTTCTCGTCAACTAATCATACACTCTCACCGCATAATTTATGAAGATATAAGAGCTAAAATCGATCTCGGCTAACAAGAAATGGGACATAGGCTCAAGGGGGCTCATTTGGGACTTTTAAAGTAGCTTAAATATATGGATATGGCCGGAACAAGGGTGATATATGTGCCTCGAGGTCATTTTTGAATTCAATCATGTACGAGCAAAATCAAACCTCCTCAATGCAATTTCCATAAAAATGAAAGCAAGCTAATAAATCAAACAAGGCTACTCACTAGTTTGCAACGAATTTGGGAGAAAAATCAAAAGAGCTTTTAGAGCTTTGCAATCTTTTCACGAGAAAATGTTGATTATTTATATATATATAGGCGGGTTTTGGACGAAACACAAAAATTTAACTCCTTACACAAGAGGCCATAAACATGTAAAAACCCGACAAGTGAACTATTCAAACCTCCAAGTAAGTGGTAATTGTTCAAAAATGTAATAAAGACACAAAAACGACTTAAACATATAATAAAACAAGTAGTAAGCGTCACTTCGTCAAGGCTCGAGTTAAGAAAGACAAATCATGCTTTGTGATATCCGGACCCTAAACACCTACCCACCCCACACTTAAACCATGAAATGCCCTCATTGCATTTTAATGAAAATCAAGTAAAAAGGGGTGGGGAGGGGGGAAGGGGTGAGATAGAATCTTCCTTAACCGAGTGAGTTTGGGTCGAGATCGGTAGGGTCTACTTAAGCATCCAAGCAAAGACCGAGCATGGCTCGTGTCTCCCAGCTCCATGAAAACTATTAGCTTATCAAATCGGCAAAGGTTGGAGTCGGAAAGCCAAACACTAAAGAGAAAAATCACACAAAGTAAAAAACACAAGAAAATATGTACATAATCCCAAACAAAACGAAACTAACGACCAAAAAGGACCAAATGACAACTCAAAATTTTTTATTTTTTTTAGTTTTCAATTTTTCAAATGTTTTTGGATTTTTAATTTAAGAAGAAAGAAAGTAAGAAAAAAAGAAAAGAAAAGAAATAAACGAGAAGAACTTGGGTTGCCTCCCAAGAAGCGCTTATTTTACGTCATTAGCTCGATGTACTCCCTTTTGGTTAAGGCGAGAAGATAACAGGAGGGTCCACTAACACAATCTCCTCCTTGTCGGGAGGATACACTCTTTGGGATGTCCTTAGCGCATTGCATAGCTCAAATAAGATCCGCCAAAAAGCAAACGTTCCAAGTGGGCAATCGACACTCGTCTCGGATAGGTCCTCGGGTGGAATGGTGGTTTTGAAGTTCCTCGATGACTCATCGAAAAAGCAAAAAGAATATTGGCCGGCTAGCTTATCCATCATGTGTTTGATAAACGGGGGAGGAAAACGATCTTTCTTTGTGTCCTCATGAAACTTCTTAAACTCGATGAACATCCTCTAACCCGTTGTAGCCCTCGTGGCCAACAACCCTCCTTCTTCATCCTCAAGAACTAACATGCCGCTCGTCTTGGGCACCAAGTCAATGGGCTTCACCCACTCGCTTTTGGACATCACGAACATCAATTCCTCCAATAACAACCTCCACATGCCGGATATCACCATATCTTCAAGACTCGAATTCAAAGAACTAACTCCCTCAACTACTCCCGGTATCCAATCAATAGCACCCTTAAGAGATGTAAGCCCTTCAACCATCCTCTCCTCCTTTTCCGCTTGATGCGAATTTACAAGGATGCAAATCGACTTGCTCTCCTCTTCCTCCTCAAGATAATCGTCAATTTCTCCAAGCTTATCATCAATAACCCCCACCTCCCCCTCTAAAAAGTCATCGTTTCCCTCAACGACACATCGAGAATCATCTACACACAAATCGGGGCCACATAGAGGCACAACGGGCTAATCATGAAGAACAAGGGGCTCATCCTCACAACATCCCTCAATATCAACATCCGGGCTAAATTCCTCCTCATTGCTCCTCTCTTACAAACAAACTTGTTCGACTGTGGCCTTGATGAAGTCCATATACACCCACTCTTCGCATGATTATTTTGAAGTAAAAGGTAGGGGTCAAGGGGATTAAAAATACTCGGAATCGAAACCACGGCCTCCCCCGACGGTGAGAAAACCAAATCAAATACCCCACACTTTTCAAGGAACGTGACCGGAAGCGTAGGCGAAGGTAGTGGGTCCAAGTGATAAGTAACAAGAGGATCGTGAGGCGGCGGTGGAGTAGGACAACCGGGTCCTGCAAAAGGAGGAGTCGGGCCTAGGCTAGACATTTGAGTGATTTGAGCCTTCAATATCGCTATTTTTGTAACCAACTCAAACTCCTTGGATGATAAGGGTTGAAACACCTCATGAGCATGTGTTGGTGGAGGATATTTTGGCTCTTCAAGAGGAAACCCCCCGACAAAGGGTCGACTAAAGTCTCCCATAGTGCGGACGGGGGGTGCATCGGAGATCAATCCTCCAAAGCGATCACAAGCATCAAGAACTTGGGAATTAGTAGTGACACTACTCGGGGCTGGATTGAAATTGAGAGGATGAGAATCGTCGTACGGGCTGGGACTCCTAAAGCCACCATTATACATATTCGAATAGGGAGTGGGAGCAATATAGCCACCATATGGAGTGGAATTCGGATTTTGGTTACAAACGTTCCCATTTAGATTAACAAAGCCTCCGTTATACATGTGAAGAATTTGAGGAGTAGGGGCTCCGTAACCTCGATACGAACCATTTGAACCCAAGAAGCCGCTCGACCTAACATGGTTTGAACCATGCCCTACCATGTTAGGTTGATTATAGACGAAACCACCATTGGCAACGTGGTTTGCACCATGCCCTCCCACGTTGCTAAGGCCATTATACATCATTTCAATCCTGAAATGGTTTGCACCATGACATCCCATGTCGGGAATATATCCATCGAAGTAGTAGGGACCTTGCATACTTAAAGAAAACGTCAAATAAAATCAAAAGCTAGAAACAAAAAGAAACTACAATCTAATCAAAAACCTTAACCAAGACATGTCGCAACGACGCCATTTTGTTTGAAGAGTTTTCATGGTGTTGAAATATATCAACGGGTTCATGGCTTGGTATCATCAGAATTCGATTCAATTGAAGGATTAATTATGTTTCAAGCTTTGAAAAATAAAAGGAAAATGAAAATAAAGCAATTAACCTAACTAAACTAAGCTATGAATTGAAAATTCAGTGATTAACTGCGATTCATTGAAAAAGAACTCTCTGGAAATTCTCCAAGCTTGAAAACTGTGATTTAGAACCCGAGTTGAAATAATAATTTCTGAATTTTTTTGCTATTTTTTTAAACATCTTCTCCCATTTTTGGGATAAAATTGCGGTCAGATCCCCTCTCTGGTCTCCGACTGGAGAGCGCCTGACAGCTTCTAAAAACCAGTCTCTGATGTGTTCAAACGGTTTGGCGACTCTGTTCGTCACCGTTTGCATCATCGATTCTACCTGAATTAAGTTGAATTTGGTTTTTAGGTATTTGCAGGTCGCTGCAAAATTCTTGAGAAGCCATGTGTCCTCCTCCCGCTTTGGCTACTGCTAATAACGGAGATACAACTCAGAATACTTCCCTTTCATCTTCTCCCTCAGTTATAGAGGCTTCTGCAGCTTCTTACTCGGCGGTGACTCAAATATCGATTTCTGCCCACCATATGTTTGATGAAAATACTATGGAACCTCTAATGTGTTAAAACAGAAAGAGGGAATTGATTTGTTGACTTTCTCTGACTAGGTGACTGAAAAACTTACTACGCTGCTTCGGTGAGCCTTGGTTTGAAAGTTCTCTCATGCAATCCCATCCCTGCAAGCTATTGGAGCCTTTTTTGGTATTTTAAAGTTTGAGGGTGGTTATGACGTTAAGATGCTCAATCAATGGCAAATATTAATTATTCTGAAAACTAAATTGACATATTCGAATTTGTGGTTGAAGCCTATCTGGCAAATTGAGAATTGTCCAATGAGGGTGTTCAAGTGGACTACCAGGTTTAATGTTCGAGCTGAATCATGTGTACTTCCTGTGTGGATTAGGCTTCCTAGTCTTCCTGCTCACTTGTATGATAAGGTTGCTTTGTTTCAAATTGCAAGGATAATTGGTAAGCCACTTCAAACTGATAATGGCACAACATTGAAAAGTAGAGCTACTTTTGCTAGGGTGTGTGTTGAATTAGATTTGGTTGTTCCTCTGAAGGATAAGATTCTGTTGGGAATTAATGGTGAAGAAATTGCTCAGAAAATTGTTTATGAGAAATTGCCTAAGTTCTGTGTGGATTGCAGACACTTAGGTCATGAAAAAGAATCCTATTATATCAATGATAATGTGCCTAAGACTGTGGTCAATGAAAAGAAAAAGGGAAATGTTGGTGAAAAAGAATAGCAGACTACTAATGAGGGTAACAAAAATAATAACAAGGGCAAAGTTGTTGTGTCTGAAGTCTGGATAGAAAAGAAGAATTCAAAAGTTCAGAAAAGGGATAATCCTGGTGCTAAAGGCATTGTGATTGGTTCTACTGTAAAAAATAAAATTTAATGACAATAATGATGGTACCAATAGGTTCTTGGTCCTTTATGAGGATATTGATGGTGTTAGTGTGGATCAAGGATCAAATGTAGCTTCTACCTCCTACTATGTGCCTTCCGAGTCTGTCTCAGTTCCAAATACATCTTCAGCACCTGTTCAGGATGTTATTAACAAGGTTTTTGATATCAACTTAGTGGTCAAGTCATTATCTCCAAATGCCAACCCTCTGGTTTCAACCTCTAGTGATAAAGATAAAGAGAAAGAGGATCAGAAGACTTGTTTAAATGAAAATGAGGTTCATATCACTCCAAATGATCCTCAATTGAACCCTACAGTCAACACTCCAGTTGATAAAGAAATGATGAGTTCTCTAGCACTAAATCCTACAATAGAGGATGCTTCCAAGTCCAAAACTACAGCAGAAAACTCTCCTAAGCCTTTGAATTTTGAGAATACTGAAAGTCCCAAAGTCTACCAAACTGTCAAAATTTCCAAGGAATCCACTCTGAACTTATCTGAACCTGTTCTTATATCAAATTCAGGAGCCCCTCTATCTCCTGAGGAAACTACCCACATTGTTATCATTGGGACTTTGGATGTTCAAGTTGCTGAGGGCTCTAAACTTATTACTTCCCCTCACTGCATCATTGAATAAGAACCTGCTGATCTTAAGGAACAGGCCTTGCATAGAAGGGGTAAATCAGTTGAACACGTAATGATTGAGCCTACCCCACCTCCTTTACCTGTACTTCAACCATCCAAGATTAAAAGGAACAATAAGGCTAGAAAAGCTAGGGCCACCAGAGCTGCTAGTAAAAAATGATCACACAAGCTTTAATATGGATGCCAGTGGAATTGGAAACTATCCCACTCAAAGTCATCTATATCAGCTGCGTAAACAACATCACATCAAAATTCTTGTAATTCTTGAACCTATGGTGGAATTTCAACCTGAATTCTTTTGTAGAAGATTAGGGTTTGTTTCTGCTGGGTCCAATCTCAACAACAAAATCTTGTTTTTTGTGGCTGAAACCTTAATATTCATGTGGCTAAGTCCATAATCAATTTCTAAATTGTCAAATTACTTCCAACTCCTGGCCT
The DNA here is from genome assembly GCA_014905375.1 of Phtheirospermum japonicum. NCBI lineage: Eukaryota > Viridiplantae > Streptophyta > Magnoliopsida > Lamiales > Orobanchaceae > Phtheirospermum > Phtheirospermum japonicum. Next base: position 130,943 of record BMAC01000820.1, on the reverse strand, counting down.
AAGCCTCTCTTAATCACTGGCATTTATGCTGGTCATACTAGAATGGTTAGGCAAATTTTGTGGGATCAATTTATTGATATTTCTGTTGCTTCTTCTGGATGTCCTTAGTTAATTGGGGGGGATTTTAATTCACCTTTACATATTCAGGATATTCAGGGGGAATTTCTAATAGAGTTGACCACATGCTTGATCTTTCTGGAATGGTGTCTGTTACTGGTCTCATTGATGAAGGGGTATGATTTTTTATTCTTTTGAATGGTGTTCCTTATTTCCTATTACCTTTGTTCATCATTTGCCCAGGGTTTGGTCTGATCATGCTCGTATTTTAATTAAGTTTGGGCATCGGTCTAGGAGTCAACCCCCTTTCAGGTTTCAGATCAGGTGGTCTCACCATCATGGTTTTCTGGAACTTGTGAGTAAGAGTTGGCAGCCTAAATCTGGGGAAACTTGAATGGTTAACCTACACATAAAACTTTCCAGACTTTCAAAAACCCTTCAATGGTGGAATCGCAATGTCTTTGGTAATGTCTTTAGTTTTGTTAGAAATGCTGAAAGAGAAGTTGCACAAGCACAAATTGAATTGGATTTTGATGGTTCTGATAGGAATTTGGTATGTATCAAAATATGTGTGGCTGATCTTACCTTTGCTGAGAAATGTGAGGAAACTTTCTGGAAACAAAAAATGGTTGTGAGATGGTTAACTGAGGGTGAAAGGAACACTGAATTTTTTCATTCCTTTGTTCAAAAAAAAGAAGTAGAGCTCAAATTCATTCTATTTGTGATAATGGGAACCTTATTTCTGAGATAGAGGATATTAAAAAATCTGGGGCCATATTTTTTGAAAAATTATATTCCAATGATCATATTTGAGGGGATTTTAGTGTGATTGAAGGTATGGAGACTCTTCCTTCTGATTTTGATTTTTCTAAACTTTGTGCTCATCCTTCTAGAGAGGACATTAAGGAGGCTATGTTTGATATGAGGGGGGATAGTGTAGCTGGCCCTGATGGATTTCTTGCTTCTTTTTTCCACATGTTGGGATATTATCCAGGAAGATGTTATTGAGTCTTTATTTGATTTTTTTGATAGGACTAAAATGTCTCATAGTTTCACTGCTACCACTATCATCCATTTACCTAAAGTCCCTGATCCTACTGTTTGGAATGAGTTCAGACCTATTAGCATTTGCAATGTCACTAATAAACTCATTTCCAAAATTCTAAATAACAGATTTGCTCCTATTTTGCCTCTACTAATTGCTCCTAATCAGAATGGTTTTGTTAAGGATGGATGGATTGGGGAAAATATTTTGATGGTCCAAGAGATGCTTAATTCTATTGATATCCCCAGAACCAATGATAATATTTCACTCAAACTTGATATGGCTAAAGCTTATGATAGAGTTCAGTAGCCTTTTCTTTATTATATTATGTCCATTATGGGGTTTCCAAATAGATGGATTGACTTCATTGCCAAATGTGTTGAAATTTAAAGCTTTTTTGTGCTTATTAATGGTGAACCTTCTCATTTTTTCAAATCCTTTAGAGGTCTTAGGCAGGGTGATCCTTTATCTCCTACTCTTTTTGTTCTTGCTGCTAATTATCTATCAAGAGGTTTGAATAATTAGTTCTTTGATCATCCTAGCATGTATTATCACTGTGGGAAGGGTTATCCTGTTACTCATCTTTCTTATGCAAATGATATAATCATTTTTACCAATGGGATGGAAAAAGGCTTGAAATGGTTAATGGAGTTCCTTAGTTCTTATGCATCTATGTCTGGTCAGACCATCAATAATTCCAAAAGTACCTTCATCATTAGCCATAAATGGTTAATGATAGTACAATTCCTGGTGAACATGATAGAAAGGGAGAGATAAAGGTTAACATATTTTGGTCAGCTGGCTCTTGGGACTTTGAAAAATTATGCAATGTGCTTCCTTTTAATATTTCTCATTTGATATGTGATGTGCCTATCAACCATGGAAAAATAAATAAAATGATTTGGAAAGCCTCCTCAAATGGAATGTTTACCACTTCTTCTGCTTGGAACTGTGTGGTTAAGCCACATGTTAAACAAAGAATTTTTGGTTATTTTTGGAACAAATACATCACACCAACAATTTCTGTTTTCTTTTGGAGACTGATGCAAGGGAGAATTTATGTAAATTTAAAACTGCAACAAAGGGGGATACATATGGCTTCGAGGTGTTATTGTTGTGGCAACTGTGCAGGTACTCTTTATCCTCCAGCCTTTTTAGATTTTAAAACTGAAATTTAGAACATTTATTTTTTAAAAATGATGTTAGTTTAAAATTTTGGGATCATTTGTAAATCTTTTGAAATTGGAGAAACCTCAAACACAAAATATGAGACTACTTATACAATTTTGAGCCAATTCCTTCTCATATACACACACACATCATATTTGAGTGTTATAGTGCCGTGTTTGGTTCTCTGGTTTATTTGGACTGCCCGTAATGATTCAAAGTATAGGGATCTAAACCTCAGCTTTGAAAAACTCATTGGCAAAGTTTATAATTACATTTTCTACCTTGCTAATCGAGTGGAACCTGGAGTGTTGAAAGGAATTAGGTCGTTGTCCAGTGTTTTTGATGTGCAGGTTTCAAATCAAAAGTTACAACCCATGTTGATCATGGTTCGTTGGATCAAGCCACGGCTGGGCTGGTTCAAAATAAACACAGATGGGTCTATCCAGGGCAAACAGGCTGGAGGTGGTGGGCTTATTCGTGGACCGGACGGTGAAGTCTTTCAGGCTTTTTCCATTTTTTTCCAGGCTGAAAATAGTATTGAAGCTGAAGCCCATTCACTTGCTTTTGGACTGGGCTTTTTCGAAGATCTGCCAGCCCACCCAGTCTGGATTAAAATGGACGCTCTGGGTCTTTAACAGCTCTTAGTTACTTCGGCCCACACTGGACATTGGGCCTTGCATCATTCCCTTTTAAAAATTCGTCAATTATATGCGACTCGTCTTACTAATTTGACGCATATATTTCGCGAAGGAAACAAACCGGCCGACTTTCTTGCAAATATTGGATGTCGGGATCAACGAAACACTATTTATAACTCGGAAAATTTACCAAAAATTTGTTAAAGTTTGTATTGGATGGATCAACTTAGTTATCCATCTTTTAGGTTAAAATGAGGTCTAGGTTAATAATACGGGTTTTGGAAATTCCCTATAAATTTCCAGGGTCTTGTTTTGTTCTTCAAGATTATAGGACCCATTACGGGGTTTTAGTATTTATCCCCTCAGAAAATATCTTTCTATCTTTTTATTTTTTTAATTGTAATCCTTGACGTTCTTTAACACTTCTTTTTAATAAAATTCCACCCCTTAGGTGTTTAAAAAAAAACTAAGCTAGGAATTAAAATTACATGTTGGTCGGATGCCTCGATCGTATGCCATCAATGGAAATGAAAGCAAGTAATGAAAGCAAGCAAAAACAAGCATGTTTCACCAAGTACAAGCATGCATGCACAAGGTACAATTATGCATAAAAACTCAAATAAAACAAATTTTCTAAAATTGAAAGCACAAATAGCAAGAGCAATGAGAATTAACGTCAAAGTTTAAAACTTTACATGAAACAACAAGCAACGAAGCCTAGATCTAAGATTCAACCTAAAACTATGCATGAAAATAAGATTCAAAATAAAGCATGTGAAAAAAAATCAAAATCTAGACATTCCAAGACCCGATCTATGATCTAGATGTGTCACTCATCTAGATTCCATAGCCAATTCTTAAGATCTAACATGAATTCAAGGTGCTAAAACAAAAGGCATAAAAATGAAGAAAATGCAAGAAACATATGAAATTAAGTGAAATTAAATTATCTAGGCCTCAATCTATGATCTAGATGTGTCACTCAACTAGATTCCATAGATGATTCACAAGATCAAGTACAAATTCTAATACCTAAGACAAAAAGCATAAAATAAATGAAGAACAAAGCATGAAATTGAAAGAAAGCTTACTAGAATTAAAGAGAGAGTCCAAAAGTTTGATTGAAATTGCAAGGAAATAAAAATCCAATGTATTACTTGAATCCTTCTTAAGCTTACAAACACAAGGCTAAAAGTTTGAAAATAAAGTTAGAGAGAGAAAATTAACCCAAACCTAAGCTTGGGTTGGAAGGAGGTGTGATATCTTTCAATTGTGCAAGGTGTGGGCTTTATATAGTTGTTTGTAAGGGCAAAAACATCAAAAACATCGAAATTCCCGTAGCCCTCAGCGTTATAGTCGATCGACTGCAGAGGTGTCGATCGACTGCCTGTCGATCGACTCCAGGGCATTCGATTGACTGCTCTGCTTGCAAGATGTTGGCTACTGTCTGGCAGTCAATTTGGAGCTCTTTCAGTCAATCCGTTGTCAGTCGATCGACCACCAGTCGATCTGGCAGTCGATCCTGGATGCTTTCGGCTCAAATTTCTCGTTTTCCAGTCCAAAACGTCCGCCGAGTGAATATAATCTTTTTAGCCACCTACAAAACAAGAATTCCAACTTAAAATTCCAAAAAAATAGCTCAAACACCTCACACTTCGTACACTTTAAGTCAAAAAGCAAATAAATAAAATAATGACCTAAGAACTAAAATAAACAACTCAAAACGACTAAAAACAACACTATGTTCTAACTACAAATAATAAGAAAAACACAATAATTACATGCAAAACAGGTATCTACCGATAATACCCAGGTTTAGACGATTATTTGCAAATGAAAAAGACTCAAAACTCCTTGTATGGAATGCTGAGAATCGGAAAAAGGATGAATTTATGAGACACGTAGCTGATGCTCCACAGTGGAGGCCAATCGATCTGAAATATCCTGAATTTGGTAAGGAACATAGAAATTTAAGACTAGGCTTATGCACATATGGTACGAATCCACACGGCACTCTAAGTAGTCAATACAGCACTTGGCATGTCTTATTGATGATTTACAGTTTACCACCGTCGTTGTCAATGAAGCGAAAGTATTTTATTTTGTCTCTCCTAATTTCCGGTCCTAAGAAACTAGGAAATGACATTGATGTTTATCTTGCCCCATTGGTTGAAGATTTAAAGTTGTTATGGACCTAAGGTGTTTTAGTTTACGATATGAACACAAAAACAAACTTTAGGTTACATGCTATGTTATATTGCACAATTAACGATTTCCCAGCTTATGACAATCTATCTGGATATCCAACGAAGGGCTCTAAAGCTTGTTTGACATGTGAAGAGGATACAGTTGATCTTTGCTTGCCAAACCGCAAGAAAAATGTTTTTGTAGATTTTCATAGGTTTCTTCCCTGTAACCATCATTACCGTACACTCAAAAAACCTTTCAATGGGTGTACTGAACATTGGGTTCCACGTTTACCATTAAGTGAAAGACTTGAATGCAATTTTCGGAAAACCATACAAACCTACCAAAAATACTTTGTGGAAGAAGAAATCAATTTTCTGGGAACTCCCCTATAGGAAGGATTTACGTGTCAGGCATTGTCTTGATGTACTGCATATTGAGAAAAACGTTTGTGATGCTATTACTGGAAAAATTCTAAATATTACTGGAAAGTCTAAAGATGGTATCAACATTCGAAAATACATGTCTCAACATTTAAAAATGCGAAAGGAGTTGGATCTAGAAAAACGCGACAAAGGTTATTATCTACCTCCTGCATGTTATACTTTGTCCAAAGCCGATAAAAGGTTATATTGTGAGTGTTTTTATGGAATAAAAGTTCCCTCAGGATATTGTTCAATTATTAAGAAATTTGTGTCATTGAAAGATTCAAAATTAATTGGTGTGAAATCTCATGATTGCCATATTTTGATGGACCATCTTTTGTCGGTTGCTATCCGAGGGATTCTTCCTAAAAATGTGAGACACGCAATAATGAGATTGTGCTTCTTTTTCAATGCTATAAGCAGCAAAGTGATTCATCTAGAGAAACTTGATGAGTTGCAACATCAGGTGGTTTTTACGCTTTGCCAGTTGGAGATGTATTTTCAACCGTCTTTTTTTGACATCATGGTGCATCTTGTTGTGCACCTAGTAGGTGAAATCAGAATATGTGGTCCGTTATTTTTGCGAAGCATGTGTCCATTCGAAAGGCATATGGGAAGTGCTTCACCCTAAAATACGACACCACCTAAAACTTGTACACCTTCTGAACCTGCACACAAACACACGTTAGAAAGGACCACCTGTGGTTTTCCGGTGGAAACCTCTCTGATGCTTAAGTCAGAAAGCGTATGAGGTGTTTTCCAGGAAAGAAGAAAGTAATGCACAAAAATGACATACCTCTCTCAGCCTTGGGCTGAGATATTTATAGTTTCTCCCAGTGGGGACCCCAGCAAGGATCTCAGGAGCACATGCCGCGAATCAAGGGCCGTTGCATAACCAATTCTGACAAGTGGTCCCACTTGTCTCCTCGTTGGGAAGCAGTGAGTAAGGTCTTCCCTAGTACTGGTCTCCCTCTTTCTTTCTATATCACCCCAGCCTTGATGTCATCCCAGGCTCAGTTTTTGTCTTCGAGGATTTTCTCGTGGAGGGTTTTGCCAGGTCAGGACAATTCCTGAGCCATAGCGATCTTCTCTGAAAGAAACTAGGTCAGTCCTTCCCAAGAACGGGGTCAATTCCGGCTCTTACCTTTTCCTTAGTCAATTTTAACCTCAGGTCTACTCCAATCCAGGTCTTCCTGATCATTCTTTATCAACTCCTCCCCCGGAAAAGGTTGGGGTAGAGCTATTACATACCAGGGCTCTAGGAAATAAATGAGATCCCTCTTGTCCTTTATTGTTTTTCGTACTTGGCACGAATCCCGAGAAGTCAGCCTGGCAGCCAGGCCTAATCATTGGCAATAGTTGTGTCAGCCCACATTCCCCAACGGTTACTATTCCCATACGCCTTTCCAAATACTGACAAGTCAGCGGCACATGATCTACCCTAGGACGGTGGGCGTGCCAGCTTACCACCTAGGGTACTGTTCGTCTGCCCACATTAAATATGGGGATCCCATCAAATCCCGCTTTTCATGATTTTTGGTTTTTGAATTTATCCATTTGCCTTTTATTCCCATTGGCCTCTTCCCTTTCTCTAACTTTTCATTTTTCAATTTTACAAAAAATCCTCGAGCTTCCTTCTCCTCTCTCCAATATTTCTAGCAAATTTTTCGATTTCAATTTCTCAGTTCCATTTCTCCGATCATCTCTGTAGACCAGGTACTTCCTTAGTCTTTTACTCTTTTGATTTCCTATAATGTCATCTTCTGTCCCTCTCTCCAATATTCCTCAGGCTGTTCCTCCTTCTCCGGCAGTGGGGGGTTCTTCCCCTCCACCGTCTGTTGCTCCAATAGTGGCGGTGATTTCTTCATCTTCGATGTCCACCGCCCTAGAAGCGGTGGCAACTCTATCATCTTCACCGTCTACTAACCATGAGGCGGCGGCGGATTCCTCTTCCTTGCTGTCTCCTACCCAGGCGACGGTGGCCACCCCCTCATCTTTATCTGGATTAGAATATCCTCCGCCCGTCCCTGGTCATCCTAAGATCCCTTCCATCCTCAGTGGACGGACGGTAGAAGAGGTCCGTTATAAGTATAAATATTTCGACCCTCTTAGTTCTCCGGCGTGTAAAAATTGTGCCGGCAGGCTGGTTGACTTTTTATGTGGACCAATTTCAGGTGGGTTTACGCCTTCCGGTAAATCTGCTGATGTTAGAAATCGCCACTTTGTACTAAATCCCTATCTTCCAATTCACCCCTAACTCCTTCAGGATCATGGTATGCTTTAATCTAGGCATGCGCTACGCTGGTCTGGATCCGACAGCTCGTACCTTCTTCCAACTCTTCCAAGCAAAGAGCTCTTTCCCAGGATGCTTCTATCTTACTGCCAGGCCTGAAGTCCATTTCTTATATAAGCTCCCTTGCTACGTCTAGACTTGGAGGAAGAAATTTTTCTTTGTTCACTGTGATGGAGACTGGGGTTTCTGTCCGAAGCCCATTAAAAAGCTACCTTCCTACCCATATCTTTCTGCCGCGGACAGACCTCCTTATCTGCAAAAAACAATCTCTACCCTCAACGAGAACCCCATCCATGTCACTGATCTCCTCCTTCCCTCTGTCCTAGACTTCTTTAATGAACAATTAGAAATGGGTCCTCTGACCAAAGAGATCAGTAACATTCCTTTTATCCTGGTCTAACTTTATTTTACCTTTTAATTTCCCCAAGTCTTATCTTTGTATCTCTTCTCTTTTCAGAAAGGATGATGCGCCAGATGTTTGAATCCACCAAGAAAAGAACAGAATCCGCTCCAGAGCTGGCGGTCCGTGGGCGGGTTCATCTTCAGCTCCCCAAGTCCAGGGTTCACAATCTCCTAGCTAGAGGATGAGCTTGATGGGATGAAGAAAGCTCAGGACAAGATGATAGAGACAGCCCGTTCTGAGGAAAGAGACGAGGCTTTGGTGGAGGCGAGGAGCCTTGCAGATGACTCACTGGCAAAAGCCATGGAGAGGTGGAAGACCAAGTTTTTGAACTCCGAGGAGGGATTGAAGATGGTACAAGTCGCAAGGCAAGAGTCCCAAAAATCCTTCCTGGGGTCCAAGGAGCTCTACGCCCTACTCTTCCTGGAGGCTGTGGTTTACTATAACCTAGGCTTGGATGAGCAGGCCAAGTGGGCCTTGGCCAACCCCGGGGTTCCCTTCGACCGGAGTTTTCCACTGGAGAACCCTCCTGAGCCTACCTTCTTTTCCAATGTCCCAGAGCTAGATCGACTGCACACCGTCGAGCCTGCAGAGTTTACTGAGCATGTCTTCTCCGTTCTCCTGAGCTTGGTCAGTCTCAACAAGACCTGGATCTTGCTGTGGTTCCTCCTACTTCTTTTTCCTCCCCAACCTTTGCAGGCCTGGGTGAGTTGCCAGGCGGGGCTTCTCCAGGTGCCCTGTTTGAGGGTGTGGTGGAGCAACTGGCAGCAGAGATGGATGCTGAGCTAAAAGCTGAGACTTAGGCTCTTAGGACTTTCTTTTGTTTTTAGCCAGACCTGTAGTTAGCCTGTGTGGCTGGTCTGCCTTTTGTCTTTTTTATTCTAAATTATTTTGATTGTAATAAATGCGTCTTGTCTTGTACTGACTCTTGGACTTATAGGGTTTCCTAATTTTCCGGAAACCCTAGTACTTTTGATTCCTTGGCAAGTGCCACTGTTTTCTTTATATACGTGCATGTATGACTCATCTTCTTTCAATTATCTGAAATGGCTTCTTATCCTCTTCTCGAAGAACTTGATATAGTGAAGCGGAAAAACATCTCCTTGGTCGTCGAAAACTTCAAGCTTTCTGACAAACTGACCATGCTCAAAGAAAAGGTTGGCTACCTCTATTGTCTTCTGGAATGAAAAGGCAGAAGAAACGCCACTATAAGCGAGAGTGGGCTGAGTTGCGGCAACTGAATTGTCAGTTGTAGGAAGAGAAGGCCGACTTGGCAGGGTCGGTGAGCCGGCTGACGATCACCGTCGGCGAGGCGCATGCCATCTCTGAGCGGGCTGACAAGTACCGTCAGCGCTATCATAAGACCGAGCGCAAGCTGTAGCGCGTCCGCCGTGTTCTCATAGTTAGGTTTTCCTGGGGTTTTGTTGATTCCTTTTGTTTATTTCCATCATTGTAATCAAACTTTCCAGTCTTCGTAGAAGACGTGAGCAAAGTCTTTTTGTATTTGCAAGAATGTTAATAAAAACAAGAGTATTTTCAATTGATTCTTCTTTCCATTCAATCAAACCAAGTGGATTAAAGTTTTCCAGGTTTTAGCCTATTCAGGCGGTTTCAACTTACCGCAAGATCTGAAAAAGTAAGGTCTCTGCCTCCAGTCAGCTCTTGTTTGAGGTTGACCCGCAGATTGTGCATTTACGGGTGTTTACCCTTACTTCTTCTTCTGGTTCCGAGCTGACAGTCAGGCTAGGCCTTTGTATTTAATGTCCTTTAGTCAGGTCGGGTGTTATCATGAGCCCCCGTATTTAGCCAATCCTGGATTAACCTGTCAATCAAATAAGAATATTCTACGGGCAGCCGCCCTAAGCCAATCCTGGCTTCTCCTAACAATCAGGTCAGGAGACTGCGACATCCGTCATTTAGCCAATCCTGGCTTTAATTGATAAATAGGTCAGGCAAATGGGGCATCCGCCCTTAGCCAATCCTGGTTTAAACTGACAATTAGGTCAGAAAAATGGGGCATCCGCCCTTAGCCAATCCTTGCTTAAACCGACAATCATGTCCGGTAAATGGGGAATCTGCCCTTAGCCAATCCTGGCTTAAAGTGACAATCAGGTCAGGCAAATGGGGCATCCTCCCTTAGCCAATCCTGGCTTAAACTAACAATCAGGTCAGGCAAATCGGGCATCCGCCCTTAGCCAATCCTGGCTTAAACTGACAATCAGGTCAGGAAAATAGGGCATCTGCCCTTAGCCAATCCTGGATTAAACTGACAATCAGGTCAGGTAAATGGGGCATCCGCCCTTAGCAAATCCTGGCTTTTATGAAGACTTGTTTTAGTTTGGCGGACAAGAATAAACCTGCATTATCATTAATAAAGCATTGTAATATTACATTTGTACATAAAATTTTCTTCAATTTGCAATGTTCCACGCGCGAGGAATTTCAACTCTATCCAGGTCTTCTAACTTATAAGCTCCGCCTGCCAAGACTTGGGTGACTCGGAGTGGTCCTTGCCACGCAGCATCCAGTTTTCCTTTAGCCTTCTTTAAATCAGCCCTTCTCAAGACCAGGTCTCCCACCTGGAAATTTCTCTTGACCACAGATTTGTTATAGGTTCCTTTGATTCTTCCCTTGATGTGCACCATTCTAACGGCAGCTCTTTCTCTCATCTCGTCAACCAAATTCAATGCATCCTGAATCAAGAGCTCATTATGTCCCTCAACAAAGTTCTAAACTTGATGAGTTTCCACACTAATCTCAGCGGGAACCACAGCGTCCATGCCATAAAAAATATTGAATGGCGTTTCCCCCGTGCTCTCCTTGGGATTAGTCCTGTACGCCCATAGAGTTCATCTGAGCTCGTCGACCCACCTACCTACAGCCTTTTCCAGACGTGTCTTAATTTCTTGTACAAGTATGCGGTTGGTCACCTCAACTTGTCCATTGGCCTGTGGATGGTAGACAAACGTGAAATGCTGGTCGATCTTCATTTTTGCGCACCAAGCTTTGATTCGGGCACCCATGAACTGGGTGCCATTATCTGAGACCAAGATCCTTGGAATACCAAATTTGCACACAACGTTCTTCCACAAAAATCTCATCACCTCATCCTCCGTGATTTTTGCCAAAGCTTCAGCCTCCACACATTTACTGAAATACTCGATGGCTACTATTAAGAACTTCTTTTGGGCAGGGGATGTGGGGAAAGGACCAACCAAATCTATTCCCCATTTGGCAAATGGACAGGGAGAGCTCATCGTCATGAGCTCCTCCGCAGGCTTGTGCATTAAGGTCGAGGTCTTCTGACATCTTTCACAAGTCCACACAAAATTTTCCACCTCTTTTCTTAATTGTGGCCAGAAGTAACCTGCTCGCAAGACCTTGCTTGAGAGGGCTTTAGCACCCATATGATTGTCGCAGCATCCTTCATGAACCTCCTTAAGAACATGATTACTCTCGTCTTGGCTTAGGCATCGTAAAAGGGGTTGTCCAAACCCTCTTCGAAATAGCTCTCCCTAATTAAGCATGATCGTGCGACCCTATTTTTTTTACCTTTATTGCCTCCTTCCTATCATCTGGTAGTTCTCCCTTTTCTAGATATATTTTTATGGGGGAACGCCAGTCATTTCTCTCAATCACCGAGCACACCTTCTTTGTCCCAAATTCTTTATCTGCCATTAGCAGAGTGATCACCCTTTCCTTACAATCCATAGCTGAGCTAGCTACTTTTTCCAGATAGTCTGCTCTTCCGTTCTCTTCTCTAGGGATTTGAAGGACCGTCAAGGCTTTCATATCCTTGGCCAGTTCCCTAAACTGGGCAAGGTACTTCTGCTTGCTCTCTACCCTGGTTTCAAAATCCCCACTTATTTGCTTGCAGACCAGCTGAGAATCCACCCTTGCGCATACTTGTTCCGCCCCTAAGTCCCTCGTCATCTGAACTCCTGTCAGGAGGGCCTCATACTCGGATGCGTTATTGGACAGAGCGTAGTTCAGGCAAAATGCATACTCGGTGGCTACACCTGTCGGATCGATTAAAATAATCCCTGCCCCGCAACCTTGATTTCCCACTGAACCATCCGTGAAAATTGTCTATTCTTGCTTATCATCGAGAGAGCTGGCCATTTCTTACATGAAATCAGCCAATGCCTGGGCCTTAATGGCTGTCCTGGCCTCAAATGTGATATTAAACTCTTTGAGCTCTATTATCCATTTGACCAACCCTCATGACGCTTTTAGCTTATCCATTTTGGCCTTCAATGGCACGTTCATCCGCACAATTATGCTGTGTGAGAGGAAGTACGGGCGTAGCTTACGAGATGTGCCAATCAGAGCCAGCATCACTCGTTCTATTTCTACATACCGCACCTCTGCATCATGCAAGACCTTGCTCCAATAGTAGACCGGCCACTGGACCTTGCTTTCTTCCCTAAGAAGGACAGAGTTGACTGCCTGCTGCCCCACTGATAAGTATAGAATTAGAGGCTCTCCCTGAATCGGCTTTGTGAGCAGGGACATGCTATCCAGATGTTCCTTCAGCATTTTAAACGCATCTTTGCATCCACTATTCCATAGAAATTTAGCTTTCTTTCGCAGAGCTTGAAAAAATGGCAAGCTCTTCTCAGCTGACCGTGAGATAAATCGACTTAAAGCATTGATTTGACCTGCCAAGCACTGCATTTCTTTGATGTTCCTTGGCGCTTGAATATCCATAATGGCTCTTACCTTCTCAGGATTAGCCTCGATACCTTTCTCTGTGACCATGTAGCCCATGAATTTGCCAGCTCTTACCCCGAACATGCATTTCTTGGGGTTGAGCTTCATTCCATATCTTCTCAGGGTGTCGAAGGCCTCCCTTAGGTCATCCACATGCGAAGTTGCTTTCATGCTCTTTACCAGCATATTATCCACATAGACCTCCATATTTTGCCCAAGCTGGTTCTTGAACATCTTGTCCACCAATCGCTGGTATGTGGCGCCTGCATTCTTAAGCCCAAATTGCATGACCACATAGCAATATGTCCCTTTCAGGGTTATAAAGCTAACATATTTTTGGTCATCATTGGCTAGCCGAATCTGGTGATAACCCTGCGAGGCTTCCATCATACTTAAGAGCTCACAACCTGATGTGGAATCGACCAGCTGGTCTATCCTTGGCAATGGATAATGGTCTTTGGGACAAGACTTGTTGAGGTCGCGGAAGTCTATGCACATGCTCCAGTCATCGTGGATCTTGTGGACTAGCACGGCGTTGGAGAGCCACTCAGGAAATTGTATTTCTTTGATGTGCTTAGCTTTCAACAACTTCGCCACCTCAGTCTCTATAATGGCCTCCTTCTTTGGCCCAAAATTGTGTTTCTTTTGTTTGACTGGCTTCATCGCAGGGCTTATATTGAGGTGGTGCTCAGCCACCTCTGGGTCTATCCCGATCAGGTCTTGGGGAGACCATTCAAATATATCCGCACTCTTCCGTAGCAGTGCTACCAGGTCAACCAAAACTTCCGGACTGAGAGTTGTCCCGACGCGGAGGACTCGACTGTCATCTCCTGGGACTACCTCCACAGTCATTAAGTTCTCTTCCCTCTCGATAATTTTGGGTCTGTCCTCTGTCCGAGCCCTCTTGTCCTGCCTTTCCTCTTCACTTCGCTTAATACTCTCGACGTAAGTCTGTCTCGATGCATACTTGTCTCCTCTCGCTTCGCCTACTCCATCATGAGCAGGAAATTTCAATTTCATGTGGTAAATCGAGACCACTGCTTGGAATTTTCTCAAAGAAGGTCTTCCCATCATCACATTATATGACGAAGCCACATCTACCACCAGGAACCGAACTGTCCTGGTCTGCCGATATGGCTCATCCCCTAATGTAACCAGGAGGTTAACAGCTCCAAGGGGATTTAACGTGCCTCTTGCAAATCCTACCAACGATGTCGTAACCTCTTCCAACTCCATATCTAGGTTCATCTTCCTAAATCATTCGTAGAACATGATGTCCGCCGAGCTCCCTGTATCCACGAAGATTCGTCGGACATTATAATTGGATATAGTAGCCGTAATGACCAGGGCATCCATAAGAGGAGCTAGAATCCCCTCCTCATCCTCTGACCCAGAGAAAACATTTGGGCTTGGCACATAACTGTCCAACTTCTTTTGTCTTTCTCATTAAATCCCGTGCAGCGCGCACATAACTGTTTTGGGTTTGTTTAGAGTGCTCATCCCACTCGCCCCTTGTGATCATCAGGATCTCACCCCGTATGGCCTGGGTCGGTTCATTCCTTCTTTCCCCATTGTGCCTACTATCCTGCTCATTCTTACTCAATTGAGGTCGATTGCTATTGCGGTAGCCAGACCTGGGCTCTTCCCTTCTCATCTGCACATACTCCTTAAGGTGCCCCACCTGTACCATCCTCTCCAACTCATCCTTGAGATGGGTGCACTGATCCGTGTCATGACCGTACTCGTTGTGGTACTGAAAGAACAGGTCACACCTTTCTTTCCACGGCTTTTAAGAGTAAGTCTTGGGCCACTTGAGTTCGGGGTGCCTTTCCACCGCTTGCAGGATTTCTCCCTGAGCTACCGCCAAGGGAGTGTATTTATGAAAACGAGGTCATCCCCCAGGCAGGTCTGGCCTGGACCTTTTCACCGGCGCTCTCTCATCCCTGTCATATCTCTCCCTCCTCTTTGATCTGCAGGGCTTCTTCCAAATGGATGTATTTCTCCGCCCTTTCGAAGAGTTCTCCAAATCTCAGAGCTGGCTTTAAAACCAGCGACTGAAAAAACTCCCCTCTCCGGAGCCCTTGCGCTAACGCGTTCACCAAGGGTTCTTCTGAAGCGGAAGGCACCTCGAGTTTTGCGTTCGTAAATTGACTGATGTAAGCACGCAAGCTTTCGTTCTCTTTTTGCTTTGAACTAAATAGCTCAAGCGGCATTTTCTTGTACTTCCTGCAGCTAGTAAACTGATGCAAGAAAGCCGAGTTGAACTCATCGAAGTTACTGATGGAACGCGGCGGCAGCTGGCTAAACCAGAGATGGGCTGACTTGGTGAAAGTCATCGGGAAGACCCGACACATAACTGCATCGAAGAATTTGTGTACCGCTGCTGCAATTTCAAAGCGACTCAAATGATCCCACGGATCTGTCGTCCCATTATACTCAAAGCCCAAGGATCTGTAGGAATCTGACACGTCATCGCGCATGACCACCTCAGTGAACGGCGTGCCTCTCCTTGTTGGCAACGTGTCGGCGCTCGCCATCTTCCTCTTGAACTCTCTCACCTCCTTCTGCAAGCTCTGCATCTGCTCGGCCAGACCTGGATTGGCTTGGCTTGACGTTTCACTATCGGAGGTGGAAAAGTGTTCGTCTATATCTTGGAGTGTGGTCCGATCCGTATGTTGATTGCACAATGGTTCCGCTTCTGCCAATGGAACCATTCAATCTGGCCATGCGCCAGATGGCGGCGTTGAGATCTCTACAAATTTTTTCTCCATAGTCGCTTCCATAGCCTTGCCGATGAGCTCAGACAGTTGCCTGAGAAAGGTGTCGTTCAACGATCCACCAACGGCAGGCGTAGATCCGATGGAGGGGGGTGGCGCGGTGCCTGGTCCAGTTTCTACTAATGGCTCTGCCCCCTCCAGCCTTGTCGTCGATGGCTCTGCCGACCACAGCATGACCCACGGCATGGCGAAACTAGGGGTTCCACCCAGTTCCCCCACTAGATTCAATCGCAACTCGTCTGAAGCCATTCACACTCACGTCTTAGCTTAGATATTCCCACAGACGATGATAATTGCTTCACCCCAAAATACGACACCACATGGGACTTGTACACCTTCTTAACCTGCACACAAACACACGTTAGAAAGGACCACCGGTAGTTTTGCGGTGGAAAACTCTCCAATGCTTAAGTCAGAAAGCGTATGAGGTGTTTTCCAGGAAAGAAGAAAGGAATGCACAAAAATAACATACCTCTCTCAGCCTTGGGGCTGAGATATTTATAGTTTCTCCCAGTGGGGACCCCAGCCGGGATCTCAGGAGCACATGTCATGAATCAAGGGCCGTTGCGTAATTAATTCTGACAAGTGGTCCCACTTGTCTCCTCGTTGGGAAGCAGGGAGTCAGGTCTTCTCTAGTACTGCTCTCCCTCTTTCTTTCTATATCACCCCAGCCTTGATGTCATCCCAGGCTCAATTTTGGTCTTTGAGGATTTTCTCGTGGAGGGTTTTGCCAGGTCAGTACAATTCCAGAGCCATAGCGATCTTATCTGGAAGAAACTAGGTCAGTCCTTCCCAAGAACGGGGCCAATTCAGGCTCTTACCTTTTCCTTATTTTTAACCTCAGGTCTACCCCAATCCAGGTCTTCCTGATCATGCCCTATCAGAAAGCTTGAAATCCAAAGTTAAAAATTGTGGGCGTTATGAAGGGAGCATCATCAGAGTGCTAATCGATGAAGAAGTTTTAGAATTTTACACTCCTTACTTGACGAACGTTGATCACTTAGAACTTCCCAAGTCTAAACATGAAGGAAGACTAGAAGGCGTTGGTACCATTGGAAGACAAAAGTTGAAGAATGTGGAAGATAAAATGGTTGAGAAGGCACATCTTCTTGTGTTGCAACATTTACAAATTATTAATGTCAGTTGAAATCTGAATATCCTTCGTAAAGTGAAGTGTGGTTGATAAAGGAACATAATCGTACGTTTGCACAATGGCTTAAGGATTTGATATTCAATGAAAAACATGGTTTGTGTAACATTGTTGATTCTTAGTTGAAATGGTTATCTTATGGGCCAAAAACTCACATTTATTAATATGAAGGATATGATATCAACGGTTATACATTTTACACTATGAGACATGATGAAAAAAGTGTATTGCAAAATAGTGGAGTAAGAGTAGTTGCCACGTCTATGGATTATTCGAATGCTCAAGATAATAATCCAATGCACTGACAAATGTCGTACTATGGGGGAATTGAGGAAATTTGGGAGCTAGATTATACAGAATTCAGGTTTACTCTTTTTCATTGTAAATGGGTTGAAAATCGACGTGGTGTTCGACAATATAAGATGGGCTTCACATTAGTTGATTTCAGTCGTGCTGCTTATCAAAACGACCCCTTTGTACTTGCTTCACAAGCATAACAAGTGTTTTATGTTAAAGATCCATCCGACCACAAGTGGTCAGTTGTTTTACAAGGAAGTAGAAGGATATGGGGGATTGAAGGGCAAGCTGATATGAATGATTTCAATAATAAGATGCCATCATTTTCAACTGGAATACCCCCTATAGATGTATAAAATGATCATAATGAAGATGATCTTCCATTTGTTTCTGGCCATAACGAGGGATTAATAATATCTTGAAAGTGAGTCTTGTGTAACTTTTATACGGACACGATGTTTGTGGCAAAACACTTCATACTTGTAATTCTTTGTTGCTATTTCTTGTGATATTATGAAATGGTTCTAGTTATTTCTTATATTTTAATTGTATTTTAAGTTTTTTATTCATGTATTTCAAGTATATTCTGGATTGATGATGGACTTGTGCGGACTGGATCCGCATCAAATAGATGATAGGGATCCGTTTGATGAGGATAACAATATAGGTGGTGTCGATACTAGTGTAGATGACATTTAGGCACAGCCAAATTGTAAAACGCGTAGAGGACCATGCAAGCTAGGTACCTCCAAGAAAGGTACAGGACAACAAAAGATAATTGATCAGTGGGGTTATAATAACCAGCCTATTGGTGACTTTGCAAGCAACTTTACGTCTTATCTCGGAAAACTTGTGCGTTCGAGGGTGAATATCAACATGACATGGAAGATGGTATCCGCTGAATTGAAGGATCGAATGTGGGCTGGGATTCAAGTAAGCATTTTAATTTATATTATATACTTGTCCACTTGCTATTGAAAAACTAATATAAATTCACGAAATTGCTATTTTGGTAACTTAATGAAACAAGTCATTAACGTGGCGAGTGACCTAATAAAGATTCCAAATTATAACTAATACCTATAATTTGATCATTTGGCGTATTATCTAAATCAAAGAAGCATTTATATATGAGGATGATTAATTTAGCTGATTGTCCAAATTATGACTAATACTGAGGTTTCCTTAGCTTTTCCAAAGGAAATTTTGAAGAAATTTTGTTTCCTCTAATTTTGAATAAATTTTTTCTTAGTTAATCTAATTTTTGAGGTTCATCTAATTCGAAGAAGTTCTGTTTCCTTTCTTATTTTAATTATTATTATGCAATTTCATATAGTTTACAGATTTAATAATAATTTAGAAAAGTTTACAGATTAATTTTTCAATTATTCATAACTTCTGCCATCTAAATAGTATTATCATCTAGGAGTAACTCTGAAGGTTTAACCAAACTTGAAGGGGTATTTTGCAAATACTTCAATCTTCTAAGAACATAATGTAATAGCATAGCAGCAGTACTTATTCATTTTTTGTAATTCAACTTGACAACATAGGGTGTTTTTTTAATAATATATAAGTCTCGATATTTGAATATTATTATTGTCTATGAAGGTGATATCAAACTTTAAGGTGTTTATTATAATTTCTTGTGACTTCTAGGTTGGGTTTTGTTATTTTAAAAGATAAATAGTATTTTACCGCGATATCCTGATAAACATAATGTTGTATAATTAGAAAAGATGAATTATATAAACTGCATGGGTGTTTTTGTAATTAAATTTTTTTGGTAGAATCAAGTTTCAGGTGCTTTCTTGTAATTAATCCAATCTTATTAGCAAGTTTTTTACAATTTGAAAAGATAATAAGTACAGTTCTTTTGCTTTTTTGCATTTCAACAGTACCTCTTGGGAGCTTTTTATAATTATCTATAAGGTCTGGTATCTAAATAGTCACAGCAACTCCTAGTTGTCACTGGTCTTGTTTCTTGCTAAGGTGTTATAAATTAATACAAATATTGTGATTAATTACACAGATATTGTGGTTAATTCCTATATTAAGTTAATCTATATGACATCCTCTTCATTGTTACAGTAGTAAAAGAATACAGATATTATGATTAATTCCACAGATATTATGATTAATTCCTGTACTAAATTAATCTATGTGACATCCTCTCTATGCATACAGCAGTACAAGAAAATCCATACACATGTATATAACCCAAATTACATGTTCAAATTTTGAAAGTCTTATTGTTGTAATAACTTGTTTTAGGCGTGCGATTTATTTAGTGTTTTGTAAATAAACACTAAAAGTACATAATGAATATTAAAATCAATAAGTACGATTATATAATCAGCTTGTGATGGGCCTTTTTCTAAATCTTTAGCACGATTAAATAATCGACGAGTCTAAGAAATGCATTGTGATGAGCAAGATGTATAGTTATCATAATAAATGGAGACATATGCTTCGAGCCGGATATATAGAGAAAACAATGTTAGTGGGTAAACACAACAAGGAGGCATATGAAGTTTACGAGGGACAAATTATGAAAGAAGATTGGTTAAAGTTCGTCACATCTAGTGAGAGATCAGATTTTCAAGTAAGTATTTTTTATTTTATTTAATTATAAATCTAATAATTCTAGTTCACATGTTTAAAAAAATTTGCATTTTTAATGTTTAAAATATGTTTTTTTTTTCTATATGGCGATGTTATAAATTAAGTCAATATTTTTTTACAGGAACTTAGTGAAAAAAATAGCGAGAATGCGCTAATGAATAAGCATCCCCATCTCATGGGGCGTTGAGGATATGCAAAAAGCATACAAAAGTGTCAAGAGAGTGGGCAAATTAACCATATTTTGCCTAACTCGTCAACCAAATCCACTCAGTCATCCGAGGAAATGCCACTTTATGTTTATTGGTTTTGTGCCAGGACGTGTATAAATGAGAAGAATGAACTAGATTTTTCGGTTAATAGGGAAGATATGCGGGGCAAAAAGGGACTATTGGTAAGTAACATTCACGCCTTAATGTATTATTGTAACTTCTTTATAGCTTAATGCAAGAATCCTTTGGTTAATGATAAAAATAAAGATGCCTTTTGAAAAAAAATATATATAATTCTATGAAAATAAACTAAATTAATCTAAAAAAACACTAGAAAATCACCCTCGTTTAAGTCCATATTTACCCCGTGAAATTCGAATTGAACTCGTACATTCCATGGGCTCGAAAGTATTTTAGTTTCTTCTGTGGCCTTTGTTTTTGTCACCCATTGTTATTTCGCAATTTGATATGAACACGAACAAAAATAAACAAATGATTCTGAGCCTCTCATGCCCAGATTTTGACACAGATAAAGTTAGTTATGAATAGCCTTGGATGAATTGATTTTTCTTATTATGTAGTCAAGTTTTGTATCTATTTTTGAAAGAGCACTGTGAGATTGGATAAATTGATTGTGAGATAATGAGATGTGATCATTTGTTAAACGTAGCGAAACAAAGTCGGGAGTTTCTATGATTCATTATTGTAATCAGTACCCCCACCCGTGCATTATTATTTTTCTTAATCAGTTACTTGGATATGATTAACAATGGAATATGTGTGTATGTGAAAGCAAGCATTAAGTTTGTGATGTCGTAAAATCTGCATAAGATATCATAATGATTCTAATAAGAGTGAGAATTTAGCACTTTCATATCACGAATAACAGGACAAAAAGTTTGGGCTATTTCTTCAAGTTCACAACAAGCAGAGTTTACAACATTTGCTTTCCCTTATTAATTTACTATATTATGTTATTTAGAATATTAATCCTTTGTGGTTCATCAAGTGGTAAAACAAGTATTGGAATATTTCATTATTATTATTATTATTATTATTATTATTATTATTATTATTATTATTATTATTATTATCTTATATTTGATTAACTTTCAATTTTTCCAAAAGGATAAAGTGCAAGAGTACCATGCTAAAAGGACATGGAAGCCTGACAGACAACATGATATCTTGTCTGCTGTCGTTGGGAAGCCAGATCATCCTGGGCGTGCTAGGGGTTTTGGTGGTGTTGTTGGATATTCACAGGTTTTGGGGGGGGCAAAGAGAAGTAAGAGCCAGGAAACAAGTTCTTTAAGTGACGAGCAATTAGAAAAATAAGAGCTGAAATTAGAATTGAATATGAGACACCTTTTAAAAGGAAGTTGATGAATTAAAGGAAATGGTCAGACAAATGCAACAAAGTTTAGCCCAAATAGGAATTCATGGTTCAAATACATTTCTTTATGGAGGATCACCTATTTCACCTGGATATCGAGAGAGGGGATCTTCCGCAGCTCCCAACCCAGCCTCAGATTTTGTTGTAAGTGTCATTTTTTTTTCACATTCTAAAAGGCTAAAAAAAACACATTCACTGGGATGACGAAGTTTGGTTGAGAATATAATTATTCAGACAAAAAAAAAAATTAAATCAATTTCGTCAAATAAATAGTTTAACCACACACACATGAACTCTTATTATTTTTTATATCACTACTCGCATACTCTTATATTGGTCCCATCCGAACAAATCATCATCTTCACCATCATCGGACAATGAAGGGCTTTAGATATCAGTACTGTTAATTGCTACATTATCATTCTCTTCTTCCTGATTGTTCTCGTAGTCTTTTGGTTCTTCATCATCAGCAGTTATGGTCTCTTCATCTGCCTCTTCATTACCAGTAAAATCCATCGAGCTATCTTCACCAACGTTCTATTTTTCTTCAGCTTGCTTTCACTTTTGCTCTTGCTCTAAGTTCTCAATTATCATCTTAAATTAGGATTTATCTTTGGTGCGGTTGGTCATAGCATCATGAAGCAACGTTCTTCCTTTTTCTACTTCAGCTTTAGTTGTCGTCGGGTGCGACCGGGAAAGGGATGTTGTATCATAACAAGGTCTGTCCCTAATGGACCAAGATCAGTGGCCATTGCAACATATCCTCGATTAAAGCTGTCGTAACCCTCGTAATTCCCAATTCGCGATGCCTGGGTTCCTACAAAATAATCAACCCACCGAGGTTCCAGAGTCGAGAGGAGAAGCAGCAGCCACAAACGGCCGGCGGAGAGCGGCTGAAGGCGAAGACACCAATCCACGGACAGTGGCGAGTCGCCGAACTGTTGTGTCTTCCTCTTTCCCCTTTTTCTTCATTTCTTCAAAAAATTTAACCAAAAATAGCGCAGGAAAAAATTGAGAAGTAAAATAGAAAAAAAGAAGAAGAAAATTGTTTATTGTAAATATCTTATTACTTATTTAATATTTATGTTCAGGTGTTTTAATAGCAATTGTATCGTTGATACAATTACTTGTTTATTATTTTATTTAATTGTAGTTAGTTTTTATAATTAGTTTGATAAATTATTATATTATTTATATAGAATGGTTTTATAATTGTTAATTCATGCCCTGATAACTTGACATTTCATACTTCTAATTTAATTTTTATTGTCTTTTCTAAACATGTTTACATAGGATGGTGCTATGTGTAGACTTGGATTGAAGAAAAAAATCTGGAAATGTGGATGATATGGTTGAAATTGTTGCTTTTGCTGAAGTATACAAGCCTAAGCCTGAACGAAAGACTCACATTATACCAATGCTTGATAATCATATGAGAGTGAATATTACAATGGTTAATGATGGATTTGACGAGTGGGCACTACCTGTTACTAATGATGTCGCCGATCAGTTCACATTGTCAGACGCTATGGGTACATTTGTCCAATGGCCTAGAGATTTGATATTTCTTAAAGGCGATGTAAGTTATTATTTTTCCTTAAAACACACTATATTTAACATTTATTATTTTGATGATATAATGTAAGATTTTAAATATTTAATTATTTGATGATATAATATTAAAATATTTAAATTATATTATAGGAACCACCGTCATTTGACAAGAGAAGTACGACTAAGGATAATAAGAATGCTTTTGTTACTAAAGCTTCGCCACTTGAGAAAGAGACTCTTGCTAGGTTTCCTTTGTCCGATAATTTTTTTTTTACTTTTACGTAAAGAGGATGTGTTGGAGTTGCATGAGATGTTTGAGTTATTGGAACCACAAAATTGCCAGTTCTCCATCCCTCTATCTGAGGAAACGTTCCACTACACGGGTAATGATTTAGAGACTATCATCAATCGAGAAGATTTGAGTCAATTTTTATATTGTGCTAGTCTCAACGTCTCCATTTTACAGGTTTTCTTGTTGTAAGTAATTTACTTACCACACTTTTAATTAGTTTATATTTTTTTTTCAATTATTCTAAACATTGTTGTTTACTTTTTCCATATAATTATCTAAATTTGTAATTATGCAGATACATGTCAAGTAGACTGAAAGAAGTTGGAGATGAGAATATTAAATTCTTGTGCCCTTCGATCTGTTCTCATGCACACTTTACAAGTTATAAAAGCTCTACACAGGCATGTTTGAAGCGTGCTATGTTAAAAAGTTTCAAGAGTGATTTAATTTTCCTGCCATATAACAAATTGTATGATTTATTAATTAGATATTAATTTCTTTGTGATTATTTATGTTTTTTTATTAATCAGAATTTCATATTCACTAATTTTTTTCCTTAATATAATTGTAGCCACCATTAGATGTTGATTGTTATATGCCCACACGTCAACGACAAGTCCCGAAATAATAAAGGAATTGAATTTGTAAATATCTTAGGTAACTTAAGCTCTTTATTTAGATTTTTCATAATATATGTTGGTATTTTTGATTTGTCATTCGAATTAATATGCAGGTCTATCAAGGTTGCTTCATCGGTGAAGGGGAAATGGCAGAGGTATAACATTTTCCAAAGTGAAGGTAATACGCATCCTAATAAATTTATATTTATCGTGTTATACATCATTTAATATAATTTGAATTTGATAACTATTTTTTTGTTATTCCTATTTTTCCAAGCGTCGAAAGTAACCGGGGTCTACAGAGTGTGGTTATTATGTTATGTGGTACATGTATGACATCATAAACCTTCATCGTTGTAGTCGCGATATTGGATTGGTAAGTTTACTTAAATATTATTAAAGTTAGGTTTATTCATAATTAGTTATCATTAATAAATCTAATGGTTGGTTTCAATATTTGCATTTTAAGATTGGATAGCAAATGAAGATTCTTACTCTACATTGAATTTGGACGAAATACGAAATGTTTGGGCAAGGTTTCTTATTGATGTTCTTGCAAATATGTAGCATTAGCGTATGTTATTAAAAAAATTGTGAACTTGTTAAGCATTGTATTAGTTTTGAATGAGATTTTTTCAAATTTTACTTTTGAGTTGTGCACGGGTGTTTTGATATAATGGGTTTGTATTTTTGGTTTTAGATGTGTATATGCATAGTTTGGTTAAATTATGTAGCTGAAAGTAAAAACCCGGAAAATTGCTACTGGGAATTTGGTGAAATTGCTGCTGAATGCAGGCTGAAAAAAACCCAGAAATTATATAAAAAAGATAATTAGTTGAGGCTGTTCTATGTAGAACCGCATCTATAAGAACTAGTGAAATAGAGCAATTCAGAGTTTTGAGCCGCCTCATAATTCCAAAAAATATGAGGCAGTAGGTACAAAGTACCCGCCACAAATTGCGAAAAATAAGAGGCGGTTAATAGGAAATAACCGCCTCAAAAATGAGATTTGAGGCGGTTTTTATTAAACTATAATGACTGTAAGAGGCGGTTCAAAATAATAACCGTCGCTCGGTTAATTATTCTGAGGCGGTTAAAAAGACAAACTGCCACTCGAACATTTTTTTACGGCGGTTTAAACCGCCGCCCGGTAAGAAATGGGCATATGCGGTGCCTCGACTAGAGGCAGGTAAAAACCATCTCTAAAGGCCGTTTAAAACCTCCTCTAATTGCCCTTTTTCTAATAGTGTTCGTTGGGTCTCCATTCTTATCTTCGCGGGAATTACGACATCCATGCCATATACAAGGCTAAATGGGGTTTCTCCAATGATTTCCTTGGGGTAAGTTCGATAGGCCCAGAGAATCGAACTGAGTTCCTCTACCCATTTGCCTCCTAACTTTTTCAAACGTGCCTTAATCCCCCGAACCAGGATTCGATTAGTCACCTCGACCTTACCATTTGCCAGAGGGTGGCAAACAGACGTGAAATGCTGGTCTATTTTCATCTTAGTGCACAAGGATCGAATTCGATCTCCAATGAATTGCGTGTCATTATCGTACACCAAGATCCTAGGGACTCCGAACCGGCACACAAAAAATCAATCGATTCCGTAATATTCGCTAAGGATTCATCCTCGACCCTCTTGCTGAAATAATCAATAGCCACGATTAGAATTTTTTTCTGAAAGGTCCCACCAGGTCTATACCCCACTTGGAAAAGGGGCAGGGAGAGCTCATTGTCATGTGCTCCTATGAAGGTTGGTGTATAAGTGGAGAATGTTTTTGACATTTGTCGCACGCTTTCACAAAGTTCTCCGCATCTTGCCTTATCCTCGTCCAGAAGTAGCCTGCCCGCATAATCTTGCTAGATAAGACTCTGGCACCCATATGATTACGACAACACCTTCATGAATATCTTTGAGCACGTGGGAAACCTCCTTCGCTCTTAGACACTTCAAGAGAGGTTGTCCAAACCCACTCCGAAACATCTCTCCATTGATTATGCAAAATCTGGCCGACCTATTTCGTAGCTTTGTTATTTATCTTCTATCCTGTAGTAGCTCTCCTTTATCCAAGTATTCCTTAAGAGGGGAGTGCCAATCCTCTTCGCTTTACTCTAATGTATTGACCTACTCTTCCCCATATTCTCGATGGGCCATCAATAAGGTGATCACTCTTTCTTGACAATCCGTTACTGAGCTGGCTACCTTAGCCAGGTAATCAGCTCGGCAGTTTTCTTCCTTAGGGATTTGGTGAACATCAAAAGCGTCCAAGGTATTAGCCAGCTCACGAAATCGAGCTAAGTATTTTTATAGTTTCCCTTCCCTCGTCTTAAATTCCCCTCTTATCTGCTTACATACAAGTTGTGAATCTATATTTGCACGTATCCATTCTGCACCCAACTCCTTTGACATCTGGACTCCTCTCAACAATGCTTCATATTCCGCTCCATTATTAGATAAAGAATAGTTCATTCATACTGCGTACTCAGTGGTCACTCTCTCCGGGTCTACCAATACTATTCCTGCACCACACCTCAGGTTTCCCACGTAACCATCTTTGTAGATTGTCCACTCTTTCTTTTCCTCGGCATAGATGGACATTTCTTGCATAAAATTAGCTAATGCCTGAGCTTCAAATGCCAACCTTCCTTCAAAGTTTATGTAAAACTCGCTCAATTCAATTATCCACGTGACCAACTTTCCTGAAAAATCTGGCTTACTCATTATGGACTTGAGAGGTAAGTTAGTGCAAACTATGATCTTATGGGAGAGGAAGTAAGGTCGGAGTTTCTGGGCAAGCCCCACCAAGGCTACCATGGCCTTCTCTATTTCTACATACCGGAGTTCAGCCTCATGTAAGACCTTGCCCCAATAGTACACTGGTTTCTGCAACTTTACCTCTTCCCGAAGTAAGACCGTGCTCAACACTAATTTCCACACAGATATATATAAAATCAACGGCTCCTCTATAATTGGCTTAGTAAATAATGACTTACCTGCTAAGTGCTCTTTCATCTTTTGAAATGCCTCCTGACATTCCTTATCCCACTGGAATCGGGCCTTCTTTCGTAATGCTCTGAAGAATGGTAAGCTCTTTTCCGCTGATCTAGAGACAAACCTTCTCAAAGCATTGATTCACCCAGCCAAACATTTGACCTCCTTGATGTTTTCTAGAGGTGGCATATCAATGATAGCCCTGGCCTTTTCCGTGTTGGCCTTTATCCCTCTTTTCGTAACCATTTACCCTAAGAATTTTCCTGCTCTTACCCCAAATTTACACTTTTTGGGGTTTAGCCTCATCTTATATTTTCTCAGGATATCAAAGTTTCTCTCAAGTCATCCACGTGTGACGTTGCCTTGATACTTTTAACCAACATGTCATCTACGTACACTTCCATGTTTTTCCCGAGCTTGTTTTTAAACATTTTGTCCACCAACCTTTGATACGTAGCTCCCGCATTTCTTAGGCCAAACGACATTACCACATAACAATATGTTCCTTTTCACATTATAATGCTGACCCGCTTCCAGTCATCCTCAGCCAACATGATTTGATGATAGCCTTGTGAGGCATCCATCATGCTTAAAAATTCACATCCAGATGTTGAATCCACTAGCTGTTCTATCATTGGCAGTGGGTAATAATCCCTAGGGCAAGCACGGTTGAGATCTCTAAAGTCGATACACATTCGCCAGTCCTCCTCTATCTTTTGTACTAGCACACCATTGGAAAGCCATTCTGGGAATTGTATCTCCTTAATATGTTTGGCACGTAACAACTTGTCCACCTCGGACTCAATGATAGCTTCTTTATCAGGGCCAAAGTTCCGCTTAATTTGTTTTACAGGCTTTGTTGTAGGGTTCATATTAAGATGATGTTTTACCTCTGCTGGGTCAATTCCCACTAAGTCTTGGGGAGACCAGGCAAAAATATCTGCACTACTCCTCAAAAGTGCGACCAGTTCTACCAAAACTTCTGGGCCCAAGGTTGTTCCTACCCGCAGGACTCGACTGTCATCTCCTGGGATTACCTCTACTGTAACGCCCCAGGATCGCCCTCCAGACCTGACGGTTAGTCCCACTGTACCAATACGAGTCTTTTCTAGCGCACTTTGTCCTCACTCACGCGCACCCTGGGAGACTTCCCAGAGGGTCACCCATACCACTTCTACTCCAGGCCAAGCACGCTTAACTTTGGAGTTTCGATGAGAGGGATTCCAGAAAACAAGATGCACCTTGTTTTCTGGAAGCCCTCTAATCGAAACTCCAAAGTTAAGCGTGCTTGGCCTGGAGTAGAGGTGGGATGGGTGACCCCCTGGGAAGTCTCTCAGGGTGGGCGTGAGTGAGGACAAAGCGCGCTAGAAAAGACTCGTGTCGGTACAGTGGGGATAACCGTCAGGTCTGGAGGGCGATCCTGGTGCATTACAAATGGTATCAGAGCCGTTTGCCAGCCAGAAAATCGGGAAGTAAGTGCTATGCGGGACAAGGTTGCAACGTATTTGGAAAGCCCATGAGGGAGAAGGCCCCAGAAGAGGGAGCCCAAGATCGGGATAGCCTACGGTTACAACTCTTGAGCCCGTAGGAGCCACCTCTAGAATCCCAACGACTGGCAACAGATCCTGAGATGACTTAATCGCGACGAGGACGTCACGAGTTTAAGGGGGGTAGATTGTAACACCCCAAATTATGAGACTACCTAGGAAAGCTCAATAGATTTGATTGGTAAATTCATACCAACAAGATGCATCTTCTTTTCTGGAAGCCGTCTAATCGAAACTCCAAAGTTAAGCGTGCTTGGCCTGGAGTAGAGGTGGGATGGGTGACCCCCTGGGAAGTCTCTCAGGGTGTGCGTGAGTGAGGACAAAGCGCGCTAGAAAAGACTCGTGTTGGTACAGTGGGGCTAACCGTCAGGTCTGGAGGGCGATCCTGGGGCGTTACAAATCCAACCACACCATCACCTCAGCAACTCAGACCCGAAAATCCAGCCATGATGAACCAAGGCCCGATATACGATCTAGATGTGTCACTCATCTATAATTCATAGCCAAATCACAATCAAGTAGCTAAGGCAAAAGGCATAATTGAAGAACATGCATGAAGATGAAGAACAAAGCTTGAAATTAAAGGAAAGCTTACTAAAATTAAATGGAGAATCCCAAGCTTGAATTACAAATGAAAGTGCTAATCCAAAGAAGTATTTGGATTCTTCTTGAGCTTACAAACCCAAGGAAATTG